>VDFB02252976.1:0-131194 GCA_007258455.2 Sequoia sempervirens
GTAAATTTAAATACGTTTGTCCTGTTTCTCGATCGATTTGGATTGGATCATCTCGTGGGCTAAGTTTGGACCATATTAGCAAGATTTGTAAACATGTGTTAGACTTGAATCCACATTTAACCACAGTCTCTCCTTATGTTGAAGATTTGTGGGTTTTCTGATTGAAGTGACGGGGATATGAATATGGGTTATACTCTTAAGACTGCCCAGTTTATTATAAGCTATGTTAAAGATGAGCCGCATCACAGGTTTGAAATTGGGATGGTATTTGAGAAAACCCTAAAATGGAAGAATAGTCAGTTAGGATTAATCAAGTCTTTTGATTGGAACGTTGAGAATCTCCATTAAGGTATTATGTGAAGATCAACAGGTTTGACTGCGTGTTCAGCAACTCAACAGAGAAATAGGTAGTTTTAGGATTACTGGGATCTCAAGCTCGTTAAATAGGCAGATTTAAACATTCTTTGACTTAGCCAAAGTATAACAAGTAAGACTCGAATGAGGTGAATTGCTCGATTTATTAGAATTACATAATTTAGTAGTGCTAGTTGGAATCGTAAATCTGTTCTAATGTAAATTTCTGACGTACTTCCAATTATACAGTCTAGCATTTGATCAATGAGAAGCTTGAATTATATTTTTCTTTGGCGTAATGTATACTTTCAGCTTATAGCATCAGTAAATGAGCATTCTGGATTATTTAGCTGCTGATTTGTTTTGATTTTAGTTTTTGCCTTGTTGACTTTCCATATTCAAATGTATATCAGATGCTATGATATCACTTGCA
Source organism: Sequoia sempervirens (assembly GCA_007258455.2). NCBI lineage: Eukaryota > Viridiplantae > Streptophyta > Pinopsida > Cupressales > Cupressaceae > Sequoia > Sequoia sempervirens. Next base: position 788 of record VDFB02252976.1, read on the forward strand.
TATGAGAGGCCGATATTCAGCTAATGGCATCAGTAAATGTGCATTCTGGATTATTTAGCGGCTGTTTTGTTTTGATTTTAGTTTTTGCCTTGTTGACTTTACATATTCAAATGTATATCAGCTGTTATATCATTATGCTAGTTGGGATGGTTACGGTTGACATGGGAGGCAGGATTATATGGACAGCACAGAATTGCAAGGATTTCTTCTCCCCACTCTTCTGAGTTGAAATTTGAGTAAAGAAATAATGATCACTTGATAGGATTCCTCTATCCAGTAGCAGCTGACCTAGCTGCCAAAATTTCAGTGAATAGACCTAGCTCTGGTATCTATTTTTGGAGGATTTTGGAATTCGGGTGTAATCCTGCTTTATTGATGGAGGAAAGTTTGCAGTAGCTCCTGAAATTTGATGTAAATACCAACAGCCAGGACTTTTGGTCAATTCAGATAGGAAAGGAGGGGAATATACCCTCTTGAATCTATCATTGTTTCCGCAAATCCTCCTTCAAGAACCTATTTCTATAACACATGAAAAAGTTAATGAATGTGGGCTTTCCCCTCCAAGCAATCTAAACAAGGAATGGTAGATGAAAAAGGAAGGATGTACTTGTCCTCTAGAATCTATCATTTTTCCTCAAATCCCTTTTCAAGAACTCCATATGTGTAACACTTGAAGGAGTTTCTGAATCTGGGTTTTTCCCTTTCAGACACTATAAAATATAGTCATTTGGGAGCCCGTAAAGGAATACCTTTGTGATGACTAAAGCCTCATAAAAGTTAAAGAGTTCATAAAAAGACTTCTGTGTTGCTAGACACCACACATATGATGTACAGAAGGGCGAGTAGAAACATTTTTATGAAGATGCCTTACACATACCGTGTGTTTCGGATGATGTCGATTAGAATGGATTAACAAAAGATGTACTCAGGTCCAATACTCATTTTAACAGCCCCATGAGAGCCCCTGCATCAACTTTGGATCCCTTGCCTCAAAAAAGATTTACTCAAATAAGAAACCTCCTTATTCCCATATAATTAGTATAGAAAACTTGGAAGATATGGGCTGAATCTCATGAAAATCAGTAAGATATAAATACTGTTGAAGAATCCATCTGTTATTCTGGGGGGAATGGGAAACTATCACATTATAAAGAACCAGGTAGATTATTGACCTGGATTCTAGGAGCCTTCCAGGGTCCAACATGCTAAATTGTGGGACATAATGTGTTATAGCATGTGGTGATGGGCATTAATGCATGAAGGATCCAGCACTGGTGTCATGGGTATAAGTCTTGGTGCTGACACTCGAATTAATAGTGGGCTGAACAGGTCACAACTAAGCAGAAGATTTGCAGATCATAGAATCTTAGCTGACACCTTGATCAATTGCAACAGAAATCTTCAGGAGTCAGAAGAAAAATATCAAAATCAGCATCCATCACATATCATTGCAAGAACAAAATTTAGTATCTATGCACAAATGTCTAAATTGAGAGTTTGGTGGCACTGATAAAAGTGATATTCATGCACACAAATGACCAAAATAGGGCAATGGGATTTTAAGTACATCAGGAAGTAAAAGCAGTGGAGGGAGTACGAAATGCAAGTTCCATTTAAAAAAAAATACAGCAGACAGCTTTAACTAAAATAGAAAACTGAAAAGGTATTGTAAACCCCAAAATGAAAGACATCATGCATAAATTATACAATGGTCAAGAGTCAAGAGAACCAATGTTGAGGATGAATAACAATTACTAACAACACCTGAATATGCTATTCACTGAATGTTGATAGATGATGTCCTTGAGATTGTCATGTGGAATGCATCTCTGACTAGTAGGACATATCGGAACTATCACCAAAATACTATCGCGACAAGGACTGAAGAAGAACTTCTCAACATGCAAGATGAGAACACCTTGTGGGAGTGAAAAAATGAGAAATATAGTGTTGATTATGAGCTCTGATCTGCTGTTAGGGAGGACAATGGTCATTCTATTCTACCCACAGGATCTTGAATCATGTGGCTGTCTTTGAGTAATCCAAGCTTGCTGACGAGTCTTCTGCTTTCATCATGCATTTAAGCTTCTGTCATGGGCACTTAACACTGGGTAGAAGGAAAAGAAGTCCTCCTAGTGGACCTTGTAGAAATTTAAAGAGTAGCTGTCAAAGAAGAAAATGTTGATAGACCCTATGAGCTGCAACATTCACTGGAAAAACACCAGCATTTGCTTGTAATATATTTGGAGATTTGTAAGGGCAAATACCTAGACAAGGCTTTGTGAAACACCACCTCCAATTTTGTTTGCTTCGGCACAACCATTTTACCTTCTTTGAAGAGTCTAAACTCTGCTTAGCTCTAATGAAACTCAACTGGAATGTATGCATAGGAACTTCCAATCTATAAAATATTTAGAAATATTAGCATAAGCAATATTAAAAATACTGCATTATTTTCAGAGGCTACTATCATTAACTTTGCTGTAAGTAACATGGATATTGGACTATCTTTTCTTATTAATTTAGAGAAGGTTTTATCAAATTGAACCTTTTTTCTATGGAGAGCATCAATACAACCCAATTTAAGCTAAGGAAATTTTAATATTTACAAACCTGACCTGATCAGTATCTTGAGTGCATCTGCCGCTTTGTCATATTTGGCTCCTACTGTACATGTGAACGCCGAGCACTTCCAAAAGTTTTTTCTCCTATTGTACATGCGGACACTGAGTACTTCCAAAAGTTCTTACTTATCTTCAAAGAAGAATCCTTAATAAGCACTCAATACAAGTAAGGTGTGTCCAGCCATAAAAAATAGAAGATTTTCAAACCAGAAGAGAGAGTTTAGAGAGATTTATTTAATCTTAATAATCAATATGGGTAGTGATCTGATGTATCTTTATTTCCCTTTATCCTCCTGTAACAGTCTTTACTTAGTGTTTTGAATAACTCCGCTGACAAAAATTACACAACTGGTTGAAAGATGTTATTGAAGCGTGAAATATATTTGAAATTTCAATGTAGCTGTTCTTAAGGAATTTTCCAGTATTGATGATTGATGACAGGATTGTAGATTAATATTTAATATTCCAATGACTATATGCTATAAAGTTAAGAGAGCAAGATAGTAGCTATTTGCTGTTAATCAACCATGCTTACTTTCTTCTTAACTTATGGTCACTTTTTGGTTGTTGGCAATCTATTAATTTCTGTATCCAATTTTAACAATCATCTTAATCTGCAGGACCAATTAGGAGATGTGCTGCACTGGATTCGACAAGCCATTGCACTTATATGTGGTCTTATTTGGGGTGTTATTCCCTTAGTTGGTGCTATTTGGATAGTTGTGTATGTTCTTAATACCAATACCTTTTTTTTCAGCACATCCTTAATTACTAAAGATTTTTAGCATTGATTAACACTACATATGGATTAGAAGCTGTACCATAGCAATATGAAAAAATAGGCACAATCAAACCAGAATGAAACATTTATAAATAGAATAACTTGGATATAAGAATAAGAACCTGGTGTATATATTATATACCATGCATTGTACAAATCTCCAGTATATGGACAACAATACATACAGGAAAATAACCAATGCAGCTCCCTCAACATTTTGTTGTCACAAACATAAAGTTGGCCATGAAAGTGCATCAGTTGGACAGCTGTTCAACACCCACTTGTATTAAACACAAATGCCTATAATTACTAACCAAAATCTGACTAGTGACATCACTCACCATCGTTGGTCAGACAACGAAGAATGGCTGTGTACTGTATTGACATTCAAATGTAATAAGATACACATGACAAAGCTGTTTTTCTCAATCTACTAAATCTAATATCCAAAAAAGCTAGTTGTCTTAAAAGGAAAAATATTACAGATTGCTATGAGATTTTACTGTTTAAGATATAAATTTATAATTGTTGAGTTTCAGCTAGCCAAAGTGATTATAACTGTAAGGCAAATTATCTGGCTTCTTTACTTCTATCTATGTTATTGCTAAACACTAACTTGTGAGTCAATGAACTGATCCAACATTTCTTGCATTTGAACCAGCTAGAAACTGACTGCACTGGATAGTTTGTCATCTTAGACTATTAATGGGATCTTTATTAAACTGCAAATTATTTGCGTTAGTTTCATTGTCCAATTTAATATATATGAAATGACATGAAACAGTTTTCACGTATGAAAATGTACATTCCTTGAAAGGGGTAAAAGGAAGCAGCATTAGTATTCAGAATCTCTGTCCAGAAAGGTTAATGATAGAAAAAAATGACAGTTCGCAGTTGATGTGCTTAAAAGTAAAAAGATTCCCCATCTGAAGACCAAGGGGATTATAGCTGACTTAAGGACTGCTCATATGCTAGCAGCTATAATGTTCAAGCATTCTGCCTAAATAAATTATTGATAGAAAAGAAAGATAATCTGTAGTTCATGTGCTTAAGATAATAGATTTCTCATCCAAAGAATGAGGGGATCACAACTGAATTAATGGCCCTGCTCATATGCTGACTCTGTTTAGTATATGATATAATTAGTAATGGACATGAAATTTCTACAGTCCATGTTAATGATAGAGTGCTTCTGGTAATAACTCTATAGGTGATTTTTGTGTCAATGTTTTGGATCATACTCCATGATTTATCATTAGGAAGAGGAAGAAAAAAAGATAGAATAAAATTGGATGATTCATTTTTTTTGGTTCCAAGAGACAGGACTTCTGACAGCAAAGTTTAACATTGCTTCTATTAGTTATTACTTGTCAATGACATTGCCCTACCTATATAATCTGCAAAAGAATGAGCTAAACATGATTTTTGTGAAAGAGAATTGGGAATCCTTAGAACAGAAAAAATTTCAGGTCATGTCACAATATATTTTGAGGGTCAAAGTGAAAGACAATTGGGAATCCTTAGAACAGAAAAACTTACATGTCATGTCACAATATTACCCGAGGGTCAAAGGGATGCTTTAAAATGCTTGTACGAAGGGTTAAACACATCATGTATCAGAAAACCAGCAGAAAATTGCCAAAGGCAGTAGAAAAAGATAGGAAACAGACATCAAACTGAAGAAAATCCGCTTGTGAAAAAAATTAGGTTTGGAATACATTATAGTTTATTCCATCTGCATAAAATTCCAGTACTTGACCCACGTAAGTTGGTAATGGCTAGTAAAACTAAGTAAATAATAGGTTGCTATATATGAAAGATGGAAAGTTAGCTTTGGACACAAGTAACCTTCTTTTATAGAAACTTCAAATAGCATAAATAGATCCTGTCTTTTAGAAACTTTAGCTGCTTGATGACATCCTTTTAGCAGGATTTATGCATGCATTAGAAGGGTGCTTTTATGATTGTTGCAAAGTGGTTTGATGAGCCTTGTCTGCCGCATGACATTTTCAATAGCCCATCTTAGACATTCTCTATATTAAATCAATGATGCACCTCTATATGCTAAATGCAACTTGGATTATCATAGAAAGTAGTAGAAGGTTTCTTTTGTTGTATGTCAATGTGCTTTAGAATTCTTTGTGGAAAATTGCCTCACATACCAAGTTTGTTCCTGCTTTATATTCAGGTTCTATAAAGATGCCAGCGCACTGTAACCCACATTTTGTTAGACCATGGTATGGTTCTCAAGTCCAAGTTGAAAGTCTAGCTTGATGTAGACATCCCATGTCAGTATCATCCATGCCCAATATAATCCTGTATACCACGTAATATCCTTTGTTAGGAAATGATTATTTGAAACTTCCAAGCTGATCATTTGATTTTTTCAGCAGCATTTCAATGTGATTTGGAGTATCCTTAAGTTGTCTTACTTCTCTAATAATATAGTGAATTATCAGGTATCGTGGCAGTTAAAATAAATGAGTCTGTCTTGCTAATTATTGACAGTGTGTTATATATCTGTTAATTTTTGACTGGCATCAAAGTGAACCAAGTTAGGATTCACTCAAGCATATTGAATGTTTTAAGTCGTGTCCATATTTTCCTAGTCAACTAAAGATATTATCTACTTTCCTTAAAATGTCAACACCCGGACGGTAGAGAGGCATTCCAAGATCTTTCACACTGAATATTTTAAGTTCTAACTTCTTTTTAGTACCTTAATTCATAGTTTCAAAATTTGACAAGTACTCACCTAACTCACTAGTTAATTTTGGGTCCAAGTTAATGTGCAATTTACTCAGCTGCAAAAATAACTCACCAAGTTTTGCTGAGTTAATGAATTTCAGTATTTATTTGATTTCCCAAGTTTTGCCATGTCCAAGTCAAAATTGGATCTGGCGAGTTTTGCTGGGTTGTGAGTTTTGCAACTATGCTTTAAATCATTAAATGCATCCTTGTCATTGCCATTGCCTACCATGCATCATTTACGATTTCGGAATCTTATATTTCCTCTTCCAATGCCTTGTCAAAGCATTGTGTTTCTGTTCTTCATGAATTTGTGGTTCAAACAAATTTCAAACACTGAATATGAAAGCTTTATCTACCTGTAATTTTCTGATTCGTTTCTCTTGAGGATCTTCTGGTACCATCTTTTAGGATTCATACTTTTGAGTCTTTTGACTCGGTTCCAAAACATGGCATTAGGCTATTAGCATATCTAATGTACCAGAAGGGTGCAAACTTCAATTAACAGACTTGACTATTGGCATAGGATCATCAGGTTCTATTAAGATACAGTGTAGATATGGCTGAAAAGCCATTGCTTGCTCCATATAGGTTCAATGACAACTTTCAACTTCTGCACTGTCAGATAACTCATTGCAATTGCTAAGTAATAATACTACAAACTCTTGATCGTTTTGCGAACTTGTTTATAAAGAGGTAACTTGATAGGATTCAAACTAATGTGATAGACATTAATTTTGTAACTCTATATCCTGTTTCTCAAGATTCATGGATGCTATGGTTTATGTTTTCTGGATAAGAGTAACATTCCCTGCTCTGGGTTGATACAAAAATCTATGGCTATTTGAGAAAATAAAAAAATGTCTCCCCATTGTTGAGTCGACGAGCCTTCTGGTTGTATTCTTGATGTAGATTGATGTAATGATTTCATTGATTTGAATTTCTGGCAAAGAGTGTGAGCAAGTTTCTATGAGAATTAGATAACACATTTCTGATTTTTCATTGAAGTGCAATGGCCTATTCTGGAGATGCATTCTTCATATTCTTGGCAATGTTATATTTCCTTGATATATATCTTGCAAGTCAATAGTATTTCAAAGTTTTGCATCCATGCTTCAAAATACAGAATAGAGAACTAACTACTTGGCGAGCTGTTCAGAATATCAATTCTGCTGGCTCACATATAGTTATTAACTTATTTCTGTTAAACTAGATTTATAATAGACAATAATATTATTTCTTTTTTGGAATAGTAAAAGCAAATTAGGATTTTCTTGTGCTGCCATGTTAAATAATCCTAATTATGCGTCTCCTTTCAGATTTTTATTGTTGTCTTCAGGCATTATCTATGTATATTATGCTCTTGTGTTGAAAGTTGATGAGGAAGAATTTGGCGGTCATGGGACACTTCTTCAAGAAGGAATGTTTGCATCCATCACACTCTTCTTGGTAAGATTTCATACACACTGTTTTGTTTGAACTATTAATGGCTGAAATTTTTGACTTAAGAGTTTTTATGTTTTTAAAAGATTCTGCACTCATATTTTTCTTATTTTCTTGAAAGCATTCTCATGCTTCATATATTCTTGTGCAGCTTTCTTGGATAATGGCATACAGCTTACTTCATTTTTGATTCATGGATTTATTTCCAAAGGGCTAGAGAAAGATTATGGACTGCGTAAACTCGAAAATAAACAAATTGAAGTTCAGAATGCTTCAGTGAAGTTTTGTTGCAAAATCACCAACCGTGTCCCTCTTATTTGTAGCTTAATTGCATGCTAAATCCATTTGTAACTTCTGTTTTTGTGTTCCTGCATTTTGGTTTTGATTACACAGCATGTGAAGAATAATATTCAAAGCCATAATGCTGACATTTGTTTCTACCAAACGGTTAAGAAACTTAATGTTAGGTAAGGCAAGTTTGAATGCTTGCATTTCCAGTGTCTATTTGGATTACAGATATCGCATTTTCTTTGACACATGTATGCTATTGTTTTTGACAAAATGCACCTTCCACTGTGACTAGGAAAGTGTGGCTTAGATGATCCTTAGTTTGTATAAAATTTGATATAATTTTATATATAATTTTATACACGAAATATTCGAGGTTAGATTCATCTAGAAAGGCATGGCTATGTTGTTTGGAAAATACACAAATTTCTTGCTTGTAAAACCAATGTAGTGAATATCAATAAATGAGAATGAAATGGATAGCATTTTTCTATTTTAATACGGCCACATTGTTGGACAGTGGAACTGTAACAGACCTTGATGATTGAGGATCCTTTAATACACTGGGGACACCTTCACTCATTAAAAAAAGACAAAACCCATTGTAGGTATTGGAGTGTAGAATGTGAGTAGCATGTGAATTCAATAGTTTATGTGTTGATGAAAGTGAGATGAAGTTCAGAGATAGTGTAGCCATGGTTGATTATTGTAAACACATTTCATACTGTACTCTTTGTAAATGCCCAAATTGAGGGAAGAAAAGGAAATGATTATCTGAAACTTCTTAGCTGCTTTTTTCGACTCAACCTCAAAATCCAAGCATGGAGAAAAGAAGCTTGGAAGTTTAAAATAATCACTCTCACTGTTTCTTTCCTCAATTTGGGCATTTTTAAAGAGCACGGTATGAAATGTGTTTACTATAATCAACTATTGCTATGCTACTTTGAACTTTATTACTTTCATCAACATAAAAACTATCAAATTCACATGCTACTCACTTCCTACACACCTGTGTCAACAATGGGCCATGTCTTCATTTAACTAGAGGAGGCATCCCTTGTGTATTAGGGGATCCTCAACCATCAAGGTCTGTTACAGGACTTACTGGATTTGGGCAAAACGGCCACTTTGCAGGATGAAACTATTCTTTGTTTCAAATGCAACCACCATATCAGATATACAACAGCCAGAGATAAAATGCACTACAACACATCGAAGCAGGTGGGAAGTTGGAAGAGAATACTTTTTTGGCCGTTATTGAAGCTTTTGGATCTGAGTGAAACTGCTGTTGTCACATGCATTTGTGAGGGAGTTGGAAGAGACAGCATTCTTTTTGGTCATTATTGAACTGTTGGATTTGGGTGAAACTGTCGTTATCACAAATTTGGCCCTAGCACAACCGGAACTGGCAGTCCATTATCTCTCCAATTTGAGCAGCAAACTTTAGGGTTATTACCAAACTGTTCATTATTTGAAATGTAACCTTGTTTCCTCTTCATGTTCTTTATAATACTTGCAATAAAAAATGTCTCCAACTTCTCATTGCCTTCCTCTTCTGAAATATTTTGCTAATGTTGCTAGATGGATCAAGGGGACATTCTACCACATGAACCTATGTAGACAAGTTCCATTTCCCAATGTTTTTGCACTTACATTTCTCTTTGTTTTTGAGCTGATTAAATAAACCCTTTTGCACGTCATGTACCATGTAAAGTTTTTATTAATTTCTGCCAATCCAGCCATTTCACATTTTCTTTTTTTAGTTTGGCAGAATAAGCAGAATTATTCACTCTTTGCACCATGCACACTTTTGGAAAACTTGCGATGTTATGCACACTCTTTTTTTGGCAGGTGGAGCAGGCTTGCTTTATCATTCACTTCCATGCTTAAATTGTAATAACACTTAACTGTGTTTCCTTTCTCCACCTCAAATTATTTGAATGTCTTTTGCAAGACAACTCAAAATGGGATGGTGTGTAAGGTAGAATCTCTTTTTAGATTCTTGGGGGAAGCACCATCTTAAACTAATTTAAATCTAAGCTAAACTAACCCTAGACCAAAAGTATGGGTAAGATGTACAAATATGCATGTTATACAAGATTCATTGAGAGATTTTTGCATAAATGAAAATGATTGTGTATTAATATTTTTGTTTCATACACATACATCAGACTGTTAACAATCATTTCTTGCAATTAAGATTCACAGATATTGAACAGACAAACTATCTAAACATAACCACAAGTACTACCGATTAGCTAAAAATAAGATTTGAAAGAATGACAACTCGGATAAAGCATAAATAAATGATTAAGAGAATAAATTGTTAGGTTGCATATACATGACATCAATGCAAAGTTTGACAAAGTTATTAGTTTCAATTTAATCAACAGAATTACAAATACAGGTGAACCAACTCGAATAATATGTTTATGTGCTTAAAACACTTATTTATAAGTTATAAATGTTCCATCTTTGAGATTTTGAAATAATCTTATTTTAATTCCAACCAGTTTCAAAGCAAAATTCTTAAAGGTTTTCGATAAGCTGGAAAGAAATAAATTGTAAAGTAAATTTCATTCTAATAGGCCCTCATTTTCGTTGAATCTTAACGACTTTGGCAAGTTGTAGAAGTTCAATATCATCCTTCCATGTGTTCCTAGGAAATCTTCTATTCTTGATGGAGATGTATGCCATCCTACCTATTCTCTTGAAAAATTTGATGAAATAGATAGTGTGATTGATTCAATGCTACTCACTGATAATTTAAATCAACAATAATTCAAATCACAAAAAATCATGTCATTTGTTGCAATGTCCAACATACATTGGTCAAGTGTCAAATGTTGTTTCCTTTAGAGCAAGTGACAATAATCCCTCAAAAGGCACAAATCTTACATCAACTCATTGCCACTCGAACGATTTTTAATTCACTTCCCTCCCTTACTCTTTCCATTGTCTCATGGGTTGATCAAATGGTAAAGCATAAGAAAAAAAAGTTGTCAAGCACATAGCCCTAGATTTAGATGCAATATCTTCCATTTACGAAAAGTTGAATAAAAGGGAAATCGTAGAGTTTCATATGATTGGGTGCAAGTAGCTAATCACGCATTATTAAAAATAAAGAGAATACATTTGAATTTGACTATCAAATCTTGGTTTCTCGATGGACAAGGGAAAAATCAATAATTGTAGATGGTAGTACTACGATTAAATATTTAAAAAAGGATGGACAGATAAAGAACGGATAGAGATTAGCTTAATCATTTGAAATGACATATCCAATATTTCTTTATTCTAGTGACTTTAAAGTGGATTCAAACATCTTCTCAATTGTTCTTGTGTTTGTAAAAATGTTATTTTTCACGTTGGAATGATAGGAAAATATAGAAGAGCAACAAAAGTATAGTTTGAATAATTTGTAAAGCAATTATGAATTTATAAAAAGATTGAGAAACTGATAAATAATTTTAAAGAGAAATAAATTCATGAAAAATTATACTTTTGATGTAAAGAGATTTGAAAAATTATTGTTGGAACTTTGATAATTAAAATATTTTTGAGTAGTTTGTGGATGATTTCTTTTAAGTGGAGTAAAGCTATCAAATTTATGATCAATTTATTGACAGCATGTAGCAGCAAACAACTTGTATAAATAAAATATCTATCTACAACTATTATAACAGCTCCTATAGCCTACATTTTCTCTCTCAATGAGGTTTCAACAAAGCCATTATCCTAATTACAATCTACTATCAACACATTTAATGTTTTTAAAATTATTTTTAGAATTCCACTAACAGAGTTCTATACCCCTTTTCATAGAGGTTTCCAATCTATTCTCTTCTCAATCTTCCAATAGAAGTTTTTTTTCCCTCTTTTTCCCAAAACAAAATATTAAAAAAACCTCTTTATTTAATAGCTCTATTATGAAACTTCTGATTATTTTTATTTCTATTTTTCTGTTCTCCACCTCCAATGTTTCTACCCAACCATTGATTCAGTTGGATGTTGGTTTTGTCGAAATGGAACAACTATGAAAATGGCCAAGAAATAGCTCCAAAAACCCCACAGATTATATACTGGTTCATGAAAAACACAAAATGGTTAGTCTTAGGAAAATGAATAATCGTGGCCAGGAATAGGAATAGTAGTTGCCACCATAAAAATCAAGAAAAAAGACTGCCGTAATGTCAAAAAAAAAAGTCTGGAATTTGATTAGTTGCCTTTTGACAATATTCCTTTGATATGTGTCACTCGGAAAAGGACAAAATTAGAATGAAAGCAAAGCATATTTTTGTTTTAATATATTCTCTCATAGAAAGTTTCTTTTTTAAAATCAAAAGTTAAATGATTAATTTAATATATACGACTTATATTTGTATAGTAATCTTTACATTTTTTTTAGACTGCAGGAATTGGGTAGACAGACCCCCTCTCGTACCCAGGAGATGGAGACTAGACCTCCTGACCTCTTGCCTGCAACAAGATGCTTTAGTCAATCGAACTAGACCCCTGACCCATAGTAACCTTCACATTGTTTATTCAACCAATATTAAATTAATTTTAATATTCGAGGTAACAACTTTTTGAACCAAACCAAATATAGAACTGTAGTAGCTTGATATCTCACATAAATACTTAAAACATATCACACCTGGTTCTTCTATAACAACATTTTAGTGTACAGGTTTTGTAGTAGAAAATGTAATTCCCTTGTAGCTACAAAAACACAGTCCTCTCACCGTTATTCTGTAGCGGTTCAAAAATATCCATGTGACCTCTTGATTTGAGTTTGAAACAACTCCCTAATGATTTTTGATAAGAAAAATAAAAACAAGTAAAAATTTTTCTGTAGCAACCATACATAGGTTCTGCAACAGAAGAAAATATAATCCTTGTAGCAGAAATTACACAGTTCTCCCGATGCTTTGCTATAACAGTTCATTACCATCCAAAAGTGGTTTTAGACACAAGCGACTTGCAGCCACTACATTTTGGTCTGAAACAATTCAGAAATGAATTCCCAATACTGCCATAGACGATTTATGGTATAACATATATTGAAGTCTCCCTTTAGCACACATATTAACCTTGCTTTCAGCACTTATAATTCTTGACACTATTTTGCAACAACTCCATTGGATGATATTTTGACTTTAAGAAACTATAAATAAGTTTAAAACAACATGAAGATATTTCTAGAACACTGTCACTAAAAACTCAAACAAAGACAGACCTAAAAGCTTTCTATAACACTCTTTAGTGAAACAAACTAACAAGATAACTACAAATCAACAACACATCAAAATTGAAAAAAACTACGAATTTAAACTTTTTTTGGTGATGTAGGATTAGTTGTGCTTTTACATCAGTTCTGAGTAGTAATTCTATTGAAGACACTTACCACCTCCTCAATATTTTAGCCTCTAGTGATAGAAATGGCTGTGCAATAAATTAAATTGGCAAAGATGTTTTCCCATCTCCATTCGACAACACTTTTAGAGTTGGCCTATTTTTCACAAGGACTACCTTTTCTTTGTATATGAAAAATAGCTCCATCTATTCTAATCTGATCATTTGGAAAGAAAGAAACTTCACAATCTTTAGAAAAGCACCTTCTTATTTACAATCCCTTTTGGTGAGCATAGAAACAGTTATCTTACAAATTGTTAATGCTTTTGTCTTATAAAAATCCAATTGTCTCAAGACATTCTCAAATTGGGACAGTGATATTTTGAAGAATTAAAATTTGATCTCCTCCAAAAGTGTGTGGATCTGTGCTTGTCCCTGCTGCAAAGTCTGTTCGTCTCCTGACTTAGTGGGAAGCCCCTTCCCATCGTTTCATTAAACTCAAATTTGATAGGGTCTCTAGGTGAAATCTTGGGCCTTTTGGGATACGCTGAGTTCTCAAAATAGTGAAAAAAATTCTACAAGCTATTTCTAAAAAGTTAATAGGTGGCACAAACAACAAGGCTGAAGCTTAGACTTTACTAATAGGGCTGTCTATACAAAGAAAAGAAGGTATTCAAAAAATCCATATGGAAGGTGATTAATTGATTATTATCAATGCTCTAAAATAAAAAACTTCTTGCTCATGGAAATTGAAAATATTTTCCAGTTGATCTGGCCCTTGCTGGAAAGATTCAAAGAAGGTAAATGTAGTCATGGCTACAAGGAAACAAATAGGTTAGCAGATGCTCTTGCAAACAAGGCAATAAACCAGAATGAGGACTACATCAAACTAAATTAACATTTAGTTGCTCAATTCTCAACCCTAAAAAAACTTGAACAAGATGACTGGCATTAAGTCTTCTCTTTTCATTTAATTTTTTAATGATCATTTCCCTTTTCTTATTGCACGTGGCTTGCATATTTTTGGCTTGTCTAAGACCTTCTTGCCTTCTATTCAGTTTAATGAGTAATTTATTGTTTATTCATATGTTGCTTAAGGCAAGTTACAACTGGGAACGAATCCTTTATTCTTCTCAGATCATATTGTCAAATTTTATGTTTGACCCATTACTCCTTATAAGCCACCTTAGCCTTGTTATCCTTTCTTTCAGATTTTGCAGGCAACAAATCCTGGTATTAATGAATAAAATTGTGTAGCCAGACCAATTTCAAGAGTAACACCTAATGATCTTCTTAGAGCTGTTGATTAAGCGATTATTTATACCCATGAGGGAGCTTTCTCAGGCATTCTAGTGTTTGCTGATGATAAAATGAACCTTGTCATCAAAAACTTTTGCTTCTTCATACTCCCAGTAAATGGGAGTTGAAGGAGTTCGGCTCCAATGACTCAATGAAGCTTGGCTTTCATCTTCTCCTTCGATTACATGTGTGGAGGAGGCAGTCAAGTCGGTTGCAGGCAAAGGTTTACTCTTGGACTATCCCGCTAATTAAACTACATTGAATTGGTCTCCGTGTTCCTGTCCAACTCCATGGACCTAGTTCTTGACAAGGGTTTGCTTCATCGGCTGGGCTTTGGATATGTCCAGCCTTACGTGTTCTTAGAGGAGTTATTTCCGAATGCCACCGACAAGTATGATGTGAATCTTGGCTTGGTGCCTGTCGATGGAATCTTCTCAAGTTCCCAACCATTTACGTCCATAATGCAATGGTTGAAGGTCTACAATAAAATAAGAGTAAAAAAATTTAAGCCACTTTGTGAGAAACTGCCAGATATCTTGGACGTTTCATTGCAACCTTGTGTGTTTGAAGCTTTTAGGGCCATCTGCTTCTTGCTTTCATATGTGTTGTTTGACCACACATGCCATCTGCCATTGTGAAGGTATTAACAATTTACAAACATAATTTCAATGATGATCTGCAGATCATCAATACAAACAACATACAAAATACCTGCACACATAAATCTCTTATTCACTTATCATTGATGTAGATGCTACTTATACAAGTTTATATGAAACTGAATAAAATAATTACGGCTACCAATCATAACTTTCTGTTAGCAAAAAACTGATTATTAACAATGTTTATTATCCTACATACTCTCCCATAATGAACATTGTAGGAAAACAAAAAAAAATGTTCATTAGTTATCCTATTTCTCTTTCATAATGAACATTGGGAAAAACACCAAGTAAACTCTAAAGTGTCTGAAATCGATCATGAGGAAGGGGCTTTATAAAACAATCAACAATTTAGTCCCAATGAGACAATATACCAGCTTCAACCAAGCCTTGTTGAACTAACTCACAAATGTAATGGTGCTAGATATCAATGTGCTTAGTCCTGCCATGGAACACTGGATTTTTACTCATTTGAATACTGATTGTCACAATACGACACTATGGGACCATCCTGAAGGGGTATTAACAATTTACAAACATAATTTCAATGATGATCTGCAGATCATTAATAGAAACAACATATAAAAAATTTGAGAGTACACATAAATCTCTTATCCACTTGATCATTGATGTAGATGTTGAATGCGGGAGTGGGGGCGAGGGAGGAGGAGGAGGAGGGGTGAATCAGTTGTACATTAAAACATCAAAACCCTCATAAACATTTAGATCCACATCAACTTAATCAACCCTTAATCTATAGAATGACTTAGCATGGAAGCAAATAACAAAAGCTGAAACACATCAACATCATGCACAATAGAACACTAGATTTACATGAAAAACCTAAGAAGGGAAAAACCACAATGAGGATTAGCTCACAATATAAAGTAATTGCAACACCAAATACAATAGGCTCACTACAGGAGGGCTCATTGCCCAAAAGAAAGAAGGGCTCATTGCCAGATTATAGAAAAGAAGAAAGAACAATGTTACAGTGAGAAATCTATCTCAATGCAACAAGAAAGATCCACCATGACATCACCAACACATTCATAGCCTCTTTGAAGATTGTACACACCTTCTGCTCATTGCTTCTAGTGGTCTCATTCATTAAGCTCGCACTGCACTTCACAACTTTGCAATTCGCATCACACACTTTCCAACACAATTCTCCATCAACTCAACACTTGTTTATACCATCTTCAACCTCAAAAGCATTCTCCAAGGTCGGCTATGCACCTCAATTGTGCAAATGCAAATTAGGTTGGCACTAAGCATTCTTGCGGTAGAAAGGAATGAAAGTAGACCACACCATTTCTTAACTCGGACCCAAATCATACATATACATCCATTGTAACGAGACTCGCCCAGACTCGCCATGACTCGGCAAGTCCCGGGCCGAGCCAGCCTGGCCGAGTCTGGGGAGCTCGGACTCGGACATGCCGAGTCCAGAGCCGGACTCGCCGGACTCGCCCTCGCCAGACTCGCCCAGACTCGGAGAGTCCCGACCCTGTGACCCGGCCGCGGCAGCAAGAAGTTAAAACACTAAAAAAACATAAAACTAAAAGTTAAAGTTAGTTTTTTTTTTGTTCTATATGTTCTCTCCAACCCTAAAAGCAACTTCATTTCACTCTTTTGGCAAAATAGGAGGAGAAGAGAGAGTTGTGAAGAAAAATAGGAGGAGAAGAGAGGGCAACCAGCAAATTGTTTAAAACAAAAGCAAGGTCATATATCATTTGGGAAGCTTCATACTGCTAAGGAGGTGCATTGAAAGTTCATTGCTAGTGATTGGGAGGAGTTTGCATTGCATTCCAAGCCAAATCTAAGAGGTAAGTTTGATTTTAATGGTTTTTTTTGTGTTTTTTTAACAAATAATTCATTGTAATTTGTAAAATCATTGTTTTTAAATTATTATAGTTTGCATTTTTATTTACAAACCCTACTTGCAACTTAAATAATTTTACAAACCCTACTTGTTATTGCAGCCACATTCATTTGCAAATCAAACCATATTATTATTTTCACAATGTCTCAAACCCCAGTCAGAAAAGACCCTGCTTGGAAACATGCTGAAATCTTTCCCGGAATGAAAAGAGGAGAAGCAAAATGTAAATACTGCAAAACAATATATCATGGAGGCATAAATAGATTGAAATACCACCTTGCACGCATACCCATCCATGATGCAGTGGGCTGCACCCTAGCACCTATTGAGGCTGTTCGTGAAGTGCAGGTGCAATTAGAAAATTTTGAAAGGCAAAAAGAAATTAGAAAGAGACAGAGGGAGGAGTTGGCAGGTGTTGGAGTTGGACAGGGACTTGGTGCTGTTGGAGATGCTTCTTCCATGCCTCCATACCGTCCTAGTGCTAGTGCTTCTGCTAGTGCTTCTGCTTCTGCACCATCTATTCCTATGCGTACTCCTAGTGCTGGTGGCGCTGCTACTGCTAGTGGTAGTGGCAGTATTAGTATTGGCCCTAGAGTTCGTAAATCTAGGGTGGACTCATATTTTGTACCACGCACTACTCCTGGTTCCCAACCGTCGCTTGAGAGCATGGGTTGGAACAAGGATGCACACGATGCAGCAAAAAAAACAATTGCAGACTTTTGGTACTACTGCACCATTCCCTTCCATGTAGCCAGGTAATTCTTTTTTCGTTTAATTGTTTTAAAATTTATATTTAAATTTTATTGTTTTAGAATTTAGATGTATCTCACTATCGAATTCAAATTTAAAGTTAAAAACTTAAATCTTTTCATTTTATGACATGTTTTAGGTCTCCTTTTTGGCAAAACATGGTTGATGCAATAACCATATGTGGGGCGGGGTTCAAAGCCCCCAGCGAAGATGAATTAAAGGGCCCACTTTTGACTCAAAAGGTGGCGGATGTGAAAGCACAATTAGAGGAGCAGCGTGTGCAATGGAGGAGGATTGGTTGCACCATCATGACTGATGGTTGGACCGATAGGAGAAATAGGACGCTGTTGAACTTTCTAGTTTCCTCTGGAGGTAATTGTACTTACCTTAATACATTGATATTTGAATTTGATTTAGTGATTAATAATTTAATAAGGCTGATTTATGTTTTTAATTTATTGAATAATTGGTAATTTGGTTTTGCTTATTTTTTCAGGTGACACTGTCTTCATAAAGTCCATTGATGCTTCCGCCCAATTCAAAAATGCCACATACTTATGTGAGGCTATAGAGGAGGTGATAGCCGATGTGGGGGAAGAAAATGTAGTTCAAGTGGTGACAGATAATGCAGCAAATTATGTTGCTGCTGGTAGATTATTGATGGAGAGGCACCCAACTATATTTTGGACTCCATGTGCCGCCCATTGCATTGACCTCATGATGGAGGATCTTGGCAAGCTCCCATGGATAAAAACATGTATGGAATCAGCAAGAAACATTTGCAAATTTGTTTACAATCATGCATGGGTGCTTAACCTTATGAGGCAATACACGGGGTTGAGGGAGTTGTCTCGTCCTGGCATCACTCGGTTTGCATCAAATTTTATCATGTTGCAATCCTTGATTCGGTCAAGGGCACCTTTGAGGCGCATGTTTGCTAGTGAGGAGTGGTCTTCCTCATCCTTTCTACAAGCACTGCAGGGATTGCTGTGGCTGATTGCATATTTGATGAGGCAGGGTTTTGGACACCAGCAGATGAGATTGTGAAGGTAACATTTAATTCTTTATTATGTTTTAATTTTTAATCATATCTTACTTTTATTTGTTCATTTTCATTGACAGTCACACTTACTTATTTGTGAAACATGTTTGCACTTTGCAGTTTATTGAGCCCTTGCTAGTTCTCCTACGAGTTGCAGATGGGGAGAAGCCCGCAATGGGCTACATATATGAGGGCATGGATAGGGCCAAAGAGGCCATTAGATCAGTCTATGGTGGAGTTGATGATAAGTATCGTCCCATTTGGGAGATCATTGATAGGAGATGGCAAAACCAACTCCATAGGCCCATCCATGCAGCCGCATGTTTCCTAAATCCGGCCTTCCACTTCCGCCGTGATCTCCGTGCAGATAGAGAAATTCTTAGTGGGCTCTACTCGACGATAGAGAGAATGTTGCCCGCTGTTACTACACAGATAGTGCAGGAGATAGATGCCTTCACTAAGGCACGAGGAGACTTCTTTGCACGTCAAATGTGCAAAGATAGTAGGACAACATTAATGCCAGGTAAAAATATATTTAAGGCAATAATTTTCATCTTTTTATATTATAATTTATTATTAAATGTTGAACTTGAACTTGAAACTTGAAATGAGATTGATTTTGTTTCTTTTTCTCATCTCAGATGGATGGTGGGAGATGTTTGGTTCTGATACACCGAACCTGCAAAATGTTGCCATACGAATATTGAGCCAGCCATGCAGTTCATCCGGTTGTGAGCGCAATTGGAGTATGTTTGAGCACATACACTCCAAGAAGTGCAATAGATTGACAGTGGAGAGGATGAATGACCTGGTATATGTTCATTACAACCTTCGGCTCAGATACAGGAAGGCTTTTGACCACGACAACACCCCGATCTGTTTAGAGGAGGTTGATCCACAGTCTGAGTGGATCACTGAGGCTACAGACGCAGTCTTTAGTGACGAGGACCTTGATTGGGTGGACCAGGCAGAGAGAGAGGCTGAGGTTGTAGCCATGGCTGAGGAGGAGGCTAGAGCACGAGGAGACATAGCTACTGGTGGTGAGAGTGGTATAGGGACTCAGACACAGGCAGAGACTATGGCTGCAACTGCAACATCATCCAGGACCTTTAGACGCCTTCGTAGGAAGGATGCTGGCTCCACTGTGCCATAGGCATAGAGTGATAGACTTATAGCTATTGTTTTGAATCTTTTGATATTTCATATTTGTATGGAACATTTGATGTCATGGATTTCATTTTCCATGAGTTTTGTATACATTTGACTAATTTTATGTATCAAAGTATGTTATTTCCTTCAGCAGCGCAACTACAATTTGTGTACTTTATACTTATGTGATCATTGTATATTTGTGTATGTGATCAAATTTGCTTTTATTTGTGTTGTATTCAATAAAGGGTGCTTGAAACAAGTTTTAAATCTTTAAAAATCTCTAATTTTCTAAGGTTTTTTCAACTTTTTTCATTTTGCCGAGTCTGCGCCGAGTCCGAGTCCGAGTCGTCGAGTCGCCGAGTCGAGTCACCCTAGCCGAGTCCGAGCCGAGTCCGAGTCTCGTAACTATGTTAATAATACATCACACCACACTTCCACAAACATCGAAGCAAATCCACATTTAGTGTAAATACCCAAGGTTGTCCAAACCAGTGTAAACACCATTAACATTTGAGTACACCCTTCCTCAAATCCAAAGACGACTCGCAAACCACACACAACATTCAAACACAATTTGGAATATTCCATAGACATCCTAAAATATGAAATCTGACAAATTCCTTTGCAACAACTTTCACTTGAAGAATGTACACACTTAGTACACTCAAACAACCTTCCATATAATGTAACTCAAAAAATCAACTTCTAAAGCACCAAACCACGAACAAATTTGATTGAAGGTAGATATAATCATTATCAACACACTTCTAGAACCACAATAACAGAAACCAAACTGTGGAGAAATGCAGAGCAAAACCATTTCTCCTAGACACCACTGTAGCACAGTTTGCACATTGGTGAACACAACTTCTACACAACGATCTAGACCAAGAAATTCTTGATATAGGACCTCTAAACACCTCTGACCAACATATCCGAACCGCACAAGCAAATTTTCAACCATGAAGAAATGCAGAGCAAAACCAGAACACCACACTACACACTAGAACACCTCCACAACACACTATTTCCTCTTTTATTCAAATTTTCTCAAAAGCACTTGGAAACCAAGCACTAGAGACACATACTCATCATCTTCAACACTTCCTCATCATCACTAAACCAACATCCACCAATAGAAGCTTATCAAAGCACACTGGAGGTTGACACCAATAGCACTTACTAATGACAACATAATAAAACTAATCAAAGCATCAACACAACTTCTCAACCATTACCAATTGACATCAATAACACAAATAAGCTTGTTGACGTCAAGGACAACACCAACTACTCATACTTGCAACAATAGATGCTACTTATACAAGTTCATATGACACTGAATTAAATAACTACTGCCACCTAATCAATCATAACTGTTTGTTAGCAAAATACTGATTATTAACAATGTTTATTATCCTACACATTGGTACCCAAGTTGTGCTCACCTTTGACCCTAGCACATCCCCTAACGAAGTTGGATAGTTCAATTCTATTATATTTCTCAGCTATGATGCCAACTTATTATCTATGTTTTGGATCATTCAATTTTTTGCTATTTTGAACATCAAATGTAACACACACACACAGAGGGAATACAATCTTTTATCAATAAAAAAAGTTCGTAATGGACACAAATCTTAAAAGATCAATGTGGTGTGGAAGTTGTTGTGGAATAAGATAAAGAGCGATTTATAAAATTTTGAATAACATTAAAATTTATGTGTTCACTATTTCGAGAGAGAATAATATGTTGTTTCTTTATCTATTTTCACGAGTCTAGTCATTTCCTACCCAAATATTCCTAATGATGAATTTACCATGGATATGTTATTTGGACCCTCAATATTTGTTAGTTTAGAGAATTGGAAGGTCTTTAATGATGATCTTCAAATGGTTCATTTTCTCAAAAAGGCCAAAAAACTTCACAATATCTTCTCTGATGAAATTGAATCAACTTTCTAAGAATGTATTGCTGAGAAATTTGATGTTGATATGAATGAGAAAGGAAACACGAAAGATCTCATCTAGTCAAAATTTGATATTGATATGGATGAGAAATGAAACATGAAAGATCTCATTTAATTCATGGGGAAAATCATGAAAGGATTTGAATCATTCAATATTTTCAATCAACATGACATGCATACAAAAAGGGAATTGAGTAATGAACTTGAGTGGAACAAGAAAAGGAAAATCAACATTGTATTTCCCAAGGAATCCATATTTTTAACCTTCGTAGAAATTCTCTTGATGAAGAAGGTTCATGGAACCCTTTAAAGGATATATATTATGGGATAATACACTAGTGAAATTTGGTGTATTATACCCAATAATTGAATAAAATTTAAGCAAAACAAGATTGCCAATAACTGAATAGTTGAACAAACCAAATTCTCATTTCAACAAAAATTTATACCATTCGGAAGAAGAGCTGATATCAAGAGGCATGTGGAAGAAGAAGATACTTAAATAAGAGATATTTGAAGGTGAATAATAATCAATGATAAGGGAAGTAAGTTGAGTATAAATTCATATACATATAATAAAATATACACATACACATACACATACACATACACATATAGATAGATAGATAGATTAGGCAATAATGATGCTTGCAGAAATTATTGAGCCTTAGAAGTAAGTATGATTCTTTAATATGAATATGGATAAAAGATTCTTACTCGTTTGATTTACACTGAGCAATATCTTCTGAATGTTAAATACAGATTGAACAGCATTGAAGATAATCTGCAGACTGATATCTACAGCAGGTCAATTAGAATAATTATCTGCACACCAAACTATTGCATCTACATTCTGTGGCTATAATAGTAACATAGTTGCATAGATAGTGGTATGCTACTTAATGTATATATTTGAATATATCAACTCCATGTATTTCCTATAGAACCTGATAGAAGTTGTAATTCATATTGCATTAACAATCTAAATTATTAATGCCTCTATAATTCGTTCATGGGAAGAAGAGTTCAAAGTACATTAAGGGGGGGAGAGATTCCTTGCTAAGTAGACAAGGGGATGACTATCCACCCTTGGGCTTAGAAGTAGGAAAGACTCCTAGCACCCTATTGAGGTTCCTTCTCTAATCTTCCCCAATGATTGATTATTGAGGCGATAATAATTTATATATTTGACAAATAATGTAGTGGATGTAGCAATACAAATGATCAATTAATTATATTATATTATGAATCGTTGGCTAACATTATTGCAGGGTTAAACTAGAGTCTATTGGAAGTTGTAATTGAATTAAATACATCTCTTACTTGGAAATTGTGATTTTAGGGCAGAATTCTAAGTATACCAAATAGGGGACATTACATGTTAAAATTCTTTTGAATAGTCAAGATCTCAAAAATTCCAAGAAAACAAACCTCTTTAGGTTGATATCAAGCCAATAGAGTTTTGTTTCAGTTTCGTCTGGTTTTCTATATTTACTTTTGGCAAGTACTGTAGTATTTATGTTATTGTATACTATTTCCCACTAAATTGTGTCTTTGGATTTATATACATGAAAAGCATTACTATGAGCCCAAGGCAAATGACAATAGTGTGGAATATAGAGAAAAAAGAAGCACATCTCTTAACCATTCCATGCTAATGTCCTTAACATCAAATGTAGAAGCATAACAAAGAACGTGTCTCTATTTTCATGTCCCTAACATCTATTAGAAATATATGTCCATTCAAGGTCATCTACTTGCAATTTGCCTCAGCAAATTGATGAAATCTAGTGTATCTTTGATGGTGAATCATGTCCAAATGGGTAACACTCAGTTTTGTGCTAAAATCAACAAAAAAACCCAATTAAATAGTGACTTTGTGTGGTTAGGGTTTCACGACGGGTTGGTTGGGCGATTTTTTTGCCATTTTTACACCTTTTTTTTTGCGATTTAAACCCTTGAAACTCGTTGAAAATCATGGCTGATTAAATCGGGATTTTTTGGGGAAAAAATCGTTTCAGCCTTAGATTTTTGGGATTTTTTGAGGATTTATGCTTCTATGATATCAACAAATTATAATGCTTCTCCTTGCTTGCTTTACTTTTCAACTCGCTTAGAATACTTCATACTATCTTGTACACTCATTTTAGAATCCATAAAACATCCCTTGAATGATATTGCAAATGCCCAATGTTGGTACTTATATACAATTTGGGTTACACAAAGTCACAAATGAACTCAACAGTCAATTCACCTCAACAATCAAAAGGAGAAGCACTTCATCCTTTACTCTGGGCAGTAGTCGTTCACCTTTGGCAAATTTGACAGGTATCATATCTGCCTAGCAAAAATCTCAAAGTGTCATATCGGCCTCGCAAATTTGGAAGGTGACATCTTCTAGGCAAATTTGGCGACTGACATATCTGCCTGCCACATTTGTATGGTAACAAATCTGCCACATATTTCTAAATTCAGAGATGCTAGCTGGGTCATTTGTATGGTAACAAATCTGCCACATATTTCTAAATTCGAAGATGCCAGATGGGTTTTTGAGGGTCCAACCATCCTCAGAGCATACACAACTTTCTCCATGTTAATTTTGGATCAGATATGAACAGTAAGCAGAAAAATAAACACAGAACAGTGGACATAGAAATTTTATCCTGGGAAAACCCTTCTGCTCAAGGGAGAAAAACCCAACAAAACTTTACTAATAATAGATCAGGAACAACAGTGCAAAATAGCACTTGAGAATCAAGCCAAGATAGGCAGAGTACAAAAACCCAGCACTGTAAGTAGTGCGAACTTTTGTAGAATAGCGAACCTCCTTCTTGAGTAGCGAACCTTCTTGATCACAAAAGAGTGAATGAATGCATGTAAGCGAGGAGAGTCTCTCTCCCATTTACACAGATCTAGGAGTATGTTGGGCATCATTCTTCACTTGAGCCGACCCAGCAATAGTAATAACTGTTTATTATTAGGCCGACTGGCTTATATGTGAATCTTTTCTGGGTAATACCTCCCGAAGCTACCCCAAAACATCAACACTCCAAACTCTCATTCCCTGCTGGATCACTCTTTCCCACATGTAGGACTCTCACCTTCACCTTTGGAAGAGCAAATATGAGTCTTTTATATGTCTTTATGGTCAAACAAACCATAGAACTAATCAGAACTGTATTCAATTAATTCAGCTGGTTCATTTTGGATCAGTTGTCTGAGAGCAGCTTACCGAGGTACATAGTAAATACCAACAGAGAATTGTGATTCCAGAAGCATAATATGCATCTTCCCTTCCCCCTTAACACACAAGTGCTTCATATTGATAAAGCTCAATTCGATAGCAAGAACACTAATTCCTGTACTAGCATAATTCTTCACATGCATACATAAATAAGATAATTTAAACACCCATTTGGCTGTCATTTTATTGAAATTTCACTCATAAAATGCTAAAATGCCCTTTAATGTAAGTTATGCATGCTAGTGTACAACAAGACAAGGTTTTCTGGCATATGAACAAACCAGATTTAACCTTGTTCAGGCCTGGTGATTTGTCAACTTTCCCTTTTAACAATCAAAATTTAACTCTTAAGTTTCTAATTGACATGAGCTGTCCATCTCTGCTAGTTTAATCAAAAAGATGAACAGGCCTAAAGTTGCTAAAAATTAATTTGAATCCTATTTGGTGCTCGTCATCTATACTATCATTCTCCTTGCAGAGATTCACAGACAAAGGCAGGTACAGTACTGTTGAACAAAACAGTCAAATACAGATATGAGCACACATTTAGCTACCATCTCTTTGAAACTTCATTCCTAACTCCTATATGCCCTGTTCTTGTAAGTTGTACATGCTAATCTACAAGGAGACAAAGCTCACCAGCAAATGATCAAACGGAATTAACCTGGTTGAGGCCAGAACTTTCTTCAACTTTCCTACTCAGACTACCAATCAGAATTTAACTCCTATGATCTTATTTGGCATGAGCTGTCTAAATCTGCTAGTTCAATCAAAGAGGGAACAAGTCTAAGGTTCCTTAAAATTGAAAGCGATGCCTATTTGGCATCTAGCATCTAAATCTACAATTCTCCTTGCAGAGATGCATAAGAAAAAGAGTGTGCAGTACTGTTAAACAAAACAGTCAAATACAGATATGATATTTTTCTTTCATCAACTTGTACAATAGTTAACAACTTCTAGCTCCCCCACCAATTAGTATTTTAAGAAGGTTGCATCTGCAGCAAACAACCTTCAACATCATTACTTGAACCTTTAGTTAAACATTGTTATAATTTGTGAAGTATAAAAAAGCAGCGAAAGAACCATGACATTCAAATATGGAAGTCGTTAAGATCTGCCAGAAGGTCATTGAAGTAAATATGTACAAAATTTGCTTCACCAAGGTTTAGCATCAAATCAAGAATAGTATAGTGGGATCTTTATGCGGTTGACATGAAATGGAGGAATTGACCGTATACAATTGGTTTCCTGTGGAAGATAATATTGTGTACCTTTTACAGGACTTGCCTATGGTGATCAAAGATAAGCTCGTTAGTTTTCATAGAGATATTGAATCTGTCTCTCTGGGCACAGGCTTAAGTTGCCAAATTTTCTGGAATTTATACGGCAAAAATTTCCAGTTTATCTTTGTTGTCAAGCTGATGTAAGTATCATGATCTTTGATGTAATGTAAAATGCATTTCTAACTAACTAACTAAATATATGGACATGGCTTCTCAATTTCTTCAAATTATACACAGTACCTTTCCTAGGTGATCTCAAAGATTCCCTCAAATATCTTTCTCGGTATTGTGCTTCCTTGGAAAACACCATATGGAGCCACAATTCCATTATTGACAGCCACCTTTTTCACTATGATTTTCCACATCATCTTCCTGTGTTTTATACCTACCCTATGAATTATTTTAGTTCAAAACATCAGCTTCAAGTTTGTTTTCAAGGATTTGATTTTTCAGCTTCAAAGCGCTATCCATGTTGGCATCTGCCATAAGTGCATCAACAACTGTCTTGTAAGTAGCATTATCTGTAAGCAGCCCAATTTCTAACATTTCCTGTATGAGTTGGTAAGAATTTGCTATTTCTCCTTTTTTACAAAATGCTTCAATGAAGGCACTGTATGTTCCAATATCAGGCTCAAAACCCATCTTTGCCATTTCATCTTGTACCTTCAATGCCTCTTCCAAATCACCCTGATGGCAGTATCCCAAAATCATACTCCTGTAAGTAGAATGAGTGTGCTTAAAACCCCTTTTTGATATTTCTTGCAAGAATTTGATTGTATCATCCATCTTGCTTTTCATGCATAATTTTTCAATGATTTTATCACATGTGGCACCATCGGGGACAAGACCATATCGGGTCATTTCATCATAAAGCGCTATGCTTTCCTCTATGTTGTCATTTTTACACTGTCCAGCAATGAGAGTGCAGTAAGTGAGTTGACTGGGAACCAAGCCCTTATCAAGTATTTGGTGTAAAAGAACCTCTGCTTCCTGCATCTTGTCGTTCTTGCAGAGTCCACTAATCAGGGTATTGTAGGAAACAATATCTGGTATAAGGCCTTTCTGTATCATTTCATCCCAAAGAATCATAGCATCATGGATGTTTCCTGTGCTACAATGTCCATCTATTAGAATATTGTAACTGAATAGACTTGCAGAACAGCCCGCCTCTTCCATTTCAGCAAATATCTCCTGTGCAAGCTTCAACTCGTTTTCTCTACAGAGTCCCAGCAACAGTGTGTTAAAAGTTTGAAGATTAGGAATGATTTTGCTCGCAACCATCTCCTTGT
The DNA here is from genome assembly GCA_007258455.2 of Sequoia sempervirens. NCBI lineage: Eukaryota > Viridiplantae > Streptophyta > Pinopsida > Cupressales > Cupressaceae > Sequoia > Sequoia sempervirens. The sequence continues at coordinate 28,603 of VDFB02252976.1, forward strand.
ATAACTCCAAACATTCACCTGACCCACACCACATTGCCACAGAATGAAGCAGTTTGTTACAAGTGTTCACTGTGGGAAGAAATGAATGACGCTTAAGGCAATGAAAAATGTCAATAGCCTGATCAATCCGTCTTGCCTGCAAATATGCCTTGATTAGCATGTCAAATACAGCAGGACACGAATTGCAAATTCTATAAGTCTTGACAAGAACTTCAAATGCCTGGGAGTCTGCATTTTCAGACTTACATTCTTCAATAAGAACCTTCTGCATAAGGGACTGTGCAGCCCGAGTCATTCTTGCTTTTGCAATTATATGAATGATTGTACAGTAGGTTTGTATAGTGTGCCGGAAAGAGTGCTGCTTCCCTGCCCATTCAAAGAAACTGAGAGCCAGATGGGCTTTGTTTCTTATCTTAATCAAAACACGGATCACTTGTTCCGTAGTCAGTCCTTGGGGATACAATTTTTTAAGATAATTCCACCGACTCTTGCTATGATACTCTCTCAACACCGTGCATACATTGTTGATCAATTCTTCTTCTTCCTTGTAATTCAGACTTTTGGGTCGTTCAATTTCTATAGTTTCGGACTTTTCTTCTATTCTTCTTATGTGTGTTTCTCCTTGCTGATTGTCATCATGTTCCAATATCAGCTCCTCCCCTCCTGCAAGTCCTGAATCTGTCACTACTGGTGTGGCTCTTGTTCGTACATCAGACAATCCCTTTCCTCCTCCTTTGTTTATCAGTCTGCAAAGATTCATTTGCTCCAATTTTAAGCTCATCTCCATCGCAATCATGTTCATTCCCCTGCTTCTCAAACTCATTTTCATCATCATCTGCCACTACAAATATTCTCTTCAAAGTTCCTCTAAAACCCATAAGATTAGGGCATTAAATCACAGATTCTAAGGTTTTCTTCAGTGGTTAACAAAGCAACAACATCAAAGATGCTTATGGAAGTATATAGAAGTTATTCTTCCAAACTCAGAAGCAAGCATCTGGGTGCAAGTGCCTAGGTTATCGTGTTACTAACACCCTTAGATTTCGCATATGGATGCATGTCCTACGTTGTCATCTTACTCACATTCTTTCTCCAAAACAAACTTTCTTAGCAGTGCCTGTGCTTGCTCTGTGAATGCCCCTGCTTTGGAGGTGTAATCATTTTGATGATCTCTTAATCATAAGACAATAATCAACTGAAAATTCAACAAAAAAATAAGAAAGAACACACAACCCCAGTCTCATTACTTGCAAAAGGTGTCTTCTTTATCCTTTCCCACATTTGAGAGTTGTCCTGGAACATTGCAGACAAACTATACCTAATTCAGACGAGTGCCAATATAAGGAATGTCGAATGAGACTGATTCCAGTATATACGTTTCTAATGTGTTAGAATGAAACCAATAGTACATATCCACTTCAAGCCTTTCTGGATTTCAGGGAACTTACATGGAAACTGTGGGAGGTGCAGCAATTTGGCGTTCCACGCAAAACTGTATTTACCGACGTAAGATGGCTGCAATTTGATTTCTCAAGGTTGTCCTCTCAAAGGAAGGCCTAACACATTGAATTAAAATCTATGTATATTGCTATATTGAAGAAACCGCACCAAAATATTTAAGGTTAACAAATTAATTTTAAATTAAAAAAGGAGTTTATTCTTAGTTTAGTGAATTAAAAAAGGGAGATAAGATGGAATTAGGCCTTATCTCTATACAATATAATATTTGACAATTGCGAAACCATTATAAAGAGATATAAATGTATTTTTGAAGTAAGGAAATCTTATTAGCATTAAGAAGCACTCTTAGGATCTTTAATGCAAAGATTGAAATTTGAAACTTCATTCACCTTAGTCAAACTTAATGACTAAGTTGATAGTGATAAAATAGGGTGTAACAATGGATTTGAAGGTTGATGTAGATAGAATAGTTGATATGTTTGTATTGCATGCAAATGACATAAGTGAAATATGTATCACATTAAGTTGAATTCAAACCAAATACATGCAAGCTTCATAATGATCTATGTGATGTGTTGCTTTTTGAATGTGGTTGCTCATTAAACTAGCAACATGATGTTGTGATGATAGAAGATTCAATAGAAAAAAGGACAACATAAGGATATGATGAAAGTGGGAGCTCAAATGGGATGAGAGACCTTCAATTTATAGACTTTCCAAGAGGTAAATCAAGGGCCAAGATGTATTGGTTGATGGATGGTTGTGATTGATCAAGGATTAGGGTTTTGATTGAAGTTGTAGTCACGTGACAAGTGTCCCATGAGGTGTAAGAGCTAGGCGTGAGGAATGGAAGGCTCACAATTGATGAGAGCTCTCAAGCAAGGGGGATTGGACAAGTGTCAAGAGGGAATTAATTGAAAAAGGTGGCTAGGAAGATCAATGACGAGGATTAGGCATAGAAAATAGTGGATGGATAAGATTTGGTGGGATATTTAAAAAAGGCATCTTGGGAGGTAAGATTTGCTTTCCATAAAAGCCAAGTTTTGTCTTGTGCACATTCCTGTACTAAAGGGGGAAATATAAAATTAATATTTCTTTGAAAAGAAGATTATTGTCACTTGTGCACAAGATAAGGGATTAATTAGCCTAAATCGATCAATTAATTACATATTAATAAATCAATTTAGTTGGATGATTTTGGGGATAAGGTTGACTTAATTAAATAAATATAATTTTATTTAATTAAGGTTCGATAGGTGAAAGGCTAAATTAATTAAATAATAATGATTATTTATTTAACTATTGTCTAGAACAAGGTAAAATGAAGTGTGGTTAGGCATAAGCTAATTTAGGTATCTACATTTTGTCCCTCTTTTATATTATCACGACTATAAGAATTAGTGTTGTATCAAAGAAGAATAAAACAAATTGGGTAGAAAAGGATGAGGAATGGTGGCATGATGTCTCAATCACTAGAAGGATGTGGAAGGATAACACGAAAGGAGTTTGGTATGCCCCCTTGAGAGGAGAGGCAAGTTCAAAAAGCATAGGTGTGCTCTTAAAATGATGGGAAGGTTGGAGGAAGAAGGATAAAAGGACATGGGAGAAGATGGATGAAAGGAGATAGGGATGATGGAGAGGGAGGATGGATGAGAATCATGTTGCAATGGTATAAGCAACCTTTATTTAATATTGTACTTGAAATTATGCACCAAGGTATAAAGAACTAGGGTGATAATGTGCCAAGTACATGATCAAAAAGATCAAATGGATTAATGACTATCAGTTGATTTGAATCAAAATCGACGGATGATTTAGGATGATGTGTTAGATTACAAGATTGGATTACATGGATCAGGATTGATTGCATTGGATGGAGTACTTTGGGATTTTTGGATTGGATGGATGGAGGGAGGGTAAATGGATTAGGATATGATGGGATTATATGGAAGACTAGGGAGAAGGGAATATAGTGGATATCATGGTTAGGATAGGGGAATAAATGGGAATCAATGACAAGGGATAACCAAGGCTTGTGATAAGGATGAAAGGATAAGGGATTTCTTAGGTAGGATATAGGGGGATTGAGTGGATTAATGGTGACGAGAGATAAGAGAATATTAGATGGAGGGTAGGAGGATGAATATCCAAGGAATATGTCACAAAGGAATAAGATGCCTCATGCTAGAGGTAGTACAATTGAGAATGAAATATAGTAATTGAGATTGGAGGATGGTTCTCAATGGTTATGGATGGTAGACGAAGTAAGGTTTGCATCCATAGATTTTTTTCCCTTAGTCTTGAAGATCAAAGGCGAAAAGGGCAGATGAATTGGATAAGATGAGGGGAAGGAGATATAATGAGGGATATGAGATGGAGGATATTAGAGGAGGCCCCAAGTCTTGATCAAGATCAAAGGAAAAAGGAGAGGATGAATTGAATAGGATGAGGGATGGATATAGGATGAGGGATATGGGATAGAGGATAATAGTAGATTTATCAAGATCAAAGGTGAAAAGGGATGATGAATTAGATAGGATAGGGAGGAGATAGGATGAGGGATATGGGATGGAGGATATTGGAAGATATGGATAAGATAGGTGGGATAGAGTGGATGGAGCTATATAGAATGGGAGGAAGGAGATGGGACGAGGGAGATGGGATGAAGGATATTGGAGGATGTGGATAAGAAATGGTAGGTGGGATAGAGTGGAAAAATCTTGCCCCCAATTGTAGAGTGCAAGAGGATGGATAATTACACATTACACATGTTTTCTAGGTTTTGATCATGATACTTGCCAAGGGCACTAGAAGAAGTGGTTTTCACCATTGGACACATTATTTCTTTTTTTATTTTTCCAATTTTTTTTTTTTTTTTGGATTGTTGGAATAGTATGGATGGAGAGGGATGTGGATAAGTGAATTTGGAAGATAATTTATGGGTGATAGGGAGATGTAGTAAGGATTCAAGTTTCAAGTTCCATGGACATTATACTTGAATAAATGCTACAATGGACCATGGCAATTAGATTTATGCTCATAGACATTGATAAAATGATAGTAAGGGAGATGGAATAGAGTGAAATATGGAGAAGGATAAGATTCTATGCAAAAGGTTTGGATGAAAGGGATGGAATTATGGAGAGAGACAAGGATCTATGAAAATGCTTGAATTAAAGGAGTGTGATGGGTAATAAATGTTGGATAATGGATGGGGTGTTGCAAGACTTGTGGATGAGTGGATGGGAATGTTGTCAATATCAACATTAGCATACATCTTGAGGGGTGGTGGGGTTTTGGAGTACAAGTGGATTTTGGATTTTGAGATTTATATAGGGGAGTGGATGTGAATTTGGGATATAGGGACCCAAAATGGATTGAGTAAATGATGGAGGACTTAGGATAATGGATTTTGGGACATAAGGACACAAAATAGATTTAGAAAATGGGAGATTTTTAGATGGAGGATTGGAGGACTTGTGAGTGGAGGAAGCTTTTGGAGTAGATTGGATGTCAATTTGGATTGTGCTTTGGGATGTATTTATTTTGTTGTTTAATTTAGAATCCACATGGTTTTTAATTTTCACTTCATGGGCCTTTGTGGCTTTTTGGATTTATCAAGTGTTTATTTATCAAAATTTTCTTGACTTTAGCATGTCTTTTGGATGGGACATGGTGATCCTCAGATTTGTGTGGATTTTTGGATTTATACATTTAAATTTTGGCATCCAAATCGCTTCCAATAGCAATGGTAGGGGTGCATAAGGATGGATGAAATGGATATTTTATGAATAGGGTGATGGAGGGAAGATGTTGGAAGAAATTCAAGGATGTTTACCTTTGTTGATCCTAATTGGGGATTAGAGCTGATGGAATGGTGGAATTAGGAGTAGTTGAGATAAAGGTGATGGGGGTGATGGATTGAGGAATGTAAGAACCCAAGATTGATGGAAGGGATGAGGTATTTGGTTTTGGGATATAATGGCCTAAAATGGATTTGAAAGGTGATGGATGGGGATGTTTGGATTTAGATGAAGGGATGTGGGATTTTGGAGGAATACCAATGTCTTGTGTGTGAGGTATGTATCCAAGGCCACAATAAAAAAAAAATTTATTTGGTAGGGGCTCTAAGATGCCTTGATCATGGAGGTCTGACCCTTAGCCTTGATAGTGCATGTTTTTACAAATCCTTTTACTAATGAGATACTTTTTTTTTGAAAGAAAGACATGAGTATATTTTGAGGGGGATATGAGGTGGAAGTAATTATAGCTTCTTGGAGGAAACCATATTGGATGAATGTGGAGGAACTAAGTTGATAGGCACGAGGTTCATGAATGTGTTCGATGGGAGTGATGAGATCTCGAGAAGGATTAGGAACATGGGGAGATTAGAAGGGTTACTTTGGTTTTGAGGTGAAATGAGATTATGATATGGAGTGGAAGGGATATTTTGATCTTTATTTGGAAGGGGATCATGGGGTGGAGTAGACAAGATGCTTTGATCTTGATTCAAAAAGGGATCATGAGATGGAGTATAAGGGATGTGATCATGAGATGGGGGGGTTCTTTGATCTTGAGATGGAAGGGGATCATGAGCTAGAGTGGAAGGGATGCCTTGATCTTGAGGTGGAGGGGAATCTATGATAACATGATTTGGAGTAAGGGATTGACATGGATGGTGTGATAGGGGAGGAGTGTTGAATAGGATCCTCAAATTGGGTAGATAGAGAGATGGGAGATCCATGAGGTTTAGGGGATGGAGATGGATACATGACATGGGAAGATTGCATAGCTTTGTTTGTATACGGGGATTTATGATCCTTTGTTAATAGTCCTTGGAGAAAATCATGAATAAAAGATTTGGAGGATGATGTGGGTGTGGGAGATGAGAAAGTGGAATAGGATTTTGAAAAGGAGTTGTAAATGCAGATTTGGGATGTGGATGGGATTTGAGGGGAAATTTGGATGGAGTTTTGGTTTCCCTTGTCAAAGGAAGGGGGAAAATGAGCAATAGGAGATCAATTAGGATTTTATGTGGATGGGGATGGGGAGGATGAAAGTTTTGAACCAATACTTATGAGGTTCCTTAAAAAGGAACCTTTATCGCTATTTAAATGGTAGGCAAGGATGAAATCAAAGAGGTATTTATGATTGGTAGTGGTATTGATAAGTTCTTGGATGTGAGAGATGATAGATGGGCGAGGAGTGTTGGATATAGATGGATATTGAGATATGGATAAGGGAGAAGATGGAGGTATAGATGTTGGGTGAGAGTGATTTATTAGTTGTTGGTATAAATAGTAGCTAGATGGGTGACCATAGCTTATGGATTCTTAGAAAGGTGGTTGTTGTTGTTGGAAAAGTGGTTGTTGGTAAGCAGGTTGGAATGTTGGGATTTGTTAGTATTGATGACATATGGAGGGGTGACAAAGCGTATGGGTTCTTGGTATTGAGGATAGATGGACATGGGGAGATCTCATCTTGGTCCATAGGACTCTCATTATCATCATAGTGATCATATTTGTGTTGGTCAACAAGAATAACCTCATCAACATCATTGTGATTGTCTTGATTTAAGAAAATAATTTGATCTAAAGGGTTCATGGTGTTTGGTTTACCCTTGATTATGATTTATAAATTTTCTTGTGTTGGATATGAGTCATGTTGATGTGGTTTTTATGCACTTCTCAACACAGGCAGTGCGTAGGTGCACTACCTTTCTTGAAAGACAATCTTCCACAATCAAATTGTAGAACACTATCCCAAGGTCTCTAATGTCAGGTCTTGACAGTGCTTGGAATATCTCAGTTGTTTGATGTGATTTGCTGGAATCACAAGGCGGTCTTACAGATGAGTTACAAAGCATGGGAAGTTGGGTTTGCAAATGCAGTTTCAAAGTGCTGAAAGTGAATGAACAATGGCTATCCACTCAAAACAGCAAGCTGAAACTCATCAAGTTCATCTGATTTAGCTTCATGGTGATGCTTTGGGTCCTACTCTAACCAAGGATTAAAAGAAATAGCAAAAGGAGAAGGGTTAAGAAAGCTGTTCTAATCCTAAACTGAGAATGAACAGTAACAATGGTGGCTACTACAATAGACAGGCTTCCTAAACTGAGTTTTGCTTGACCAAGAGAAACCTACAGCTACACAAAACCAGTGCAATCTTCTAAGGTCTGTTGATTTTCAAATTACACATACACATCATGAACATGCAATTGAACTAGATTGCAGCAATGACAGAAAGAAGCCCAGGCTAACTTTGTACAACAACTTGTCATCAACAAGTGCTAAAAGTATGGGCTGAAAGCTCATAAAATACTATAACAGCAGCACCATCATGACAGCCATTCAAGAAACTAATACTAAAACTAACATGGAAGGAAAAACCATGCATGCAAGATGAGAAAAATCAAAGAGAACATCCATAAAATCATGCAATGCTATCTTCTATTGCTGCAAATGCTTTTGACAACAACTCTCCAACCCCTACAAATGAGAGGCAAGCCCCTATTTATCGTTTTCCAAAGCCCGAATGAATGGCTAGGATTAATTCACAATTAGTGGCTCAAATTTGATTACATTAGGGTTTCACCTACCCCACAATATTTAGCAATTTTAAAATACATCTTTGTCTTTTCTCTGTTTTGTCATCTAGTGCCCAGGTGCTGTAGCAATTTTGTCATTTAGCTAATTGCCCTTTTACTGTAGCTGAAACTGCTTGAAAGCTGCCTTCTTACTTGATGTGTTTGCAGTGTTCTTCCTTGGATCAAATGAGCTCGTCGACGATTGGCATCAATGGATTGGTTGCCCCTGATGGGCGGACAACTACCTTATGCTTTCTTCAAGGCCGCCCCCTTGCATTTTTCCCTTGGCATCTTTGGAACAAGCCTTCTTCTAACGCCGACCTTGTTGATGGGTGGGCATGAAATGAATGGTGATATGAGCTATGTGCATTCTTTGTTCAACTTTCTTAATGGGTCGCCCTAACGGACCCGCGGTAGGCTCCTTGAATCCTGCATACATGAAACGCCGTAAGTGCTTTCATACAAAAATTAAGGAAAACGTTAGTCAAATCTTGCAAAAATCTTGTTAGATTCATCCATGCATCATCAAAATATCATAATATTCATATTTGGACCTCATTTGGATCACAAACATTAATGCGGGCCCAAGGGGGTGGGCAGCGAACGGGGGACAACAAACCGAAAGGGAAGTTCCCGGACCCCACGAAACATAGCAAAACCAAGATTTTTCAATTATAGCACGTGGGAAAAGGGGAAGGAAGAGTGCCCAGAAAACTTCCTTAAGATTGGACTCACTTTACAAAAATTGGAAGTTCAAAACGGCCACAGAGGGGTCGGGCTCCGGAGGCCTAGTCACTGGGGGCCGATGGATGTTCAAAATGGCCACGAAGGGACAGAGTCCCGGAAACGGCCACGGAGAGACGAAATCCCGAAAATGGCCATGAAGGGGTCGGGCTCCAGAGGCCTGGTCGCCGGGAGTCGACAGATGTTCAAAACGGCCACGGAGGGGCTGGGCTCCAGAGGTCGGGAGCCGACGGATGTTCAAAATGACCACGGAGGGACGGAGTCCCAGAAATGGCCACGGCAAGATGGAATCCCAAAAATGGCCACAGAGGGGCCGGGCTCTGGAGGCTGGGTCGCCGGGGGCCGACGGATGTTCCAAAATAGCAAAAGGGGGACAAAGCTCCGAAACCACCAAAACTTAGCCAAACTTTGACAAAACCTTGGAAGTTCATTTAAGCACTTCAAACACATCCCAAATCCAAAAAAGGTTGCCCCCAAAGTAAAAAATGTGGAAACGGGAGCAACGAGGGTCCACAGATATTTCCAAACAGCCAAGGAGGAAGGGAATTCCAGAGGGAAAGTTCTGAAACCATCGAAACTTAATGGAACGTTGACAGAACCTTGGCAGTTCATTTAAACACTTCAAACACATCCCAAATCCAAAAAAAGGTTGCCCCCAAAGTAAAAAATGTGGAAATGGGAGCGATAGGGGTCCACGAATGTTTCCAAACAACCGAGGAAGGGAATTCCGGAGGGAAAGTTTTGAAACCATCGAAACTTAACAAAATGTTGACGAAACCTTGGCAGTTCATTTAAGTACTTCAAACACATCCCAAATCCAAAAAAAGGTTGCCCCCAAAGTAAAAAATGTGGAAACAGGAGCGATGGGGGTCCACGGATGTTTCCAAACAGCTAAGGAGGAAGGGAATTCCGGAGGGAAAGTTCTAAAACCATCAAAACTTAATGAAATGTTGACGAAACCTTGGCAGTTCATTTAAGCACTTCAAACACATCCCAAATGCAAAAAAGGTTGCCCCCAAAGTAAAAAATGTGGAAACGGGAGCAACAGGGGTCCACGGATGTTTCCAAACAGCAGGAACAAGACAAAAGGCAGAAAGGGGACGAGGGACTTTATTTCTCCGTGGATTTGAATATCCCAAGTAGGTGAATTTGGGTAGGGGGATTTGATCATTTGAAGGCACATGACCAATTTGGGCTTAGAAAATAGGGCACACAAAATGAGACAGGAGCAAAGTAGCTTGTCAGGAGCAAAAAAAGGGGGTCCCTGCCTATGGCGGGGCATGTGTGCAAAACATGCACAACAAATGGTGACTCACTGGGGAAATGATCCAGAGCATTTTGATGACAAACTGGAATCATGAACCCAGAATCTCTGGTTCCGACCTTCACGCTAGGGAAAATAAACCAGATGCCCAACCAAAGGATCAAAACCACTAGCCAACCCAACCTTCAATATGTTGAAAATCCAAGTGTGTGCAATTGCGTTAATTCCCATCCTTCAGTTGCTACAGGAACCCAAGCTCCGTCAAGTTAAGCTACATAGTTTATTCCAACTCCAAAAGCATCCGGGACATTGCTTCGCTGCCAGTTAGGCATCCATAGCCCCGACGAGGTTGTCGCTGTGATTCTCCTGAACATTGCTCTACTGCGAGTCGGGCGTCCATAGCCCTGGTAGAGTTGTTCGAATACCCCTGAAAAGTTGAATTTTCTCTTTCTTTTAATTTTCAATGTTTTCTTTTTTTCTTTCTTTTCTCTTTTCAGCTCTTTTATTTCAACCCACAAGCATTGAAGCTCACGCTTAGGGCTGAGAATCCCAGTGGCACTGGAGCAGAATTTTAGATTTTTCACTTAACTAGACTTCACAAAAGGCCCTACAGTGACCGTTGGATTCTTAATATGTGTAAGATCTGTAAAATTTCAGAATACGTCAAAGTCGAACTAAACCAACTTATCCTCTTTGAATCAAACACCCAGATCGCTTGACACCAACAAAAGACCTTCACCATCCACTCTAAAGACTTGATTAGAGTTTGGCAAAGAAATATGTAGAACAACCCCAGGCAATAAGTATGGCTGTTGTGCGCACAGATGTGCCCAACTAAAAGCAGACGGACCCCAAGCAAAGCAACAGCAAAGCGAAAGCAAACAAAAAGAAAACAACCTACAAAGAAAACAACCTACATCAAACCAACTAACCTAAGTAAAGCAGGAAAGTGGAGTATTTACAGGAAACCTATACTACTCAAAATGAGCTATGTACAAAGATATTTACAAAGCACTATGTTTAGGCAGGGTGAGTTGATATTAACGTTCATTGGATTTTGCAAAGCATGCACAAAAAAATGAGCAATTGTTATCGTTCTTAACCATGCCAATTTATCTTTGTATTTTGAAAAAAGAAATTCAACATTACAACAATCAAGTTCAATCTCGTCATCATGAAAAATCAGCAATTGAGGAGGCTCGCTGAACCCATGGTTAATCCATAAACATGTTCATTTTCCCTCGTTCCCATAATCAAAATAATAAGTGCAATTATGAGAAATGATAGGAGCAAGGAAGGATAAAACCTAGATGTCGTCACATGGAGGTGGCAGCATTGGATAGTTGAGAGCAATCACAACATCCTTGATCGTTGCATTGGCAGCCTCGGGCGGGCACGGTGGAGGGTGCAGCACTTCAGACATTAAGCTGGCATAAGGCTGGGAGGACGGGGTAGCAAGCAACTCTTCCAATCCACCAATGGGACCTACAACCCTGGTTGGCAGTTCTTAAAAAATAAATACTTCTCCACATTGATCATCTGCAAACTTGGGATCCACAACCTCCACTGGTTGTTCCTCGAAGAAGCACACCTCATCTTCCTGGGTTTCCGTTGCCCAAACCTCTTCTTGATTGCTGCCTTCAAGGGGCAGCATGCTGTCCCATCTCCTTTCCCAAGTGTCAGCCTTATTTTCGTGATGTTCAGTTTTATGGGACGATGACATATATGAATCTATCCTATTGTAGCCATTTGAATATGAGGGAGGATCAACAACAATCATGGCAGAAGGGCTGCAAGTTGCATCTTGTAGTCGGTCGGGTGCTTCATCTCTGTTAGCAACTATCTCAATACCTCTGCCTTTGTCTTCTTCTTTTTGATGTTCATGCATCTCATCATGACGTTCACTCGTTTCCTCTTGCTCACTATTGCTGTAAATGGAGAAGGAGCTCCTCTCCCAATCTGGAAACTCTAGTGCATCATTGTTCGTGGGCTCAAGGAGTATGTATTCATCGCTACCGTCTTCTGGGATGTGCTCTTCCTCGGCATGAGCATACCTCCGTAGTGCAACTCCCAATGGAAAGAAGTCATCAATTGATGGCACCTTGTCAAGGGGACCAAAGTCTATTTCACAATTTCCCTCCAAAGACTCGCTAAAAGGCCCATTGTCCATGGTACACAACTGCTCTTCAAGAGGACGAACTCCTCGGTGACTGGTGGACAACATTTCCACTTGATCTACTTCATCGCTTGGAAGTCTGAGACTGTATTGTTGTCCTTCTATTGTTGTCCCAACATCCTCTTGAGGTCTGCCTTCAGCTAAGCCATCACTTGATTCAGACTTTTGGTCTTCTTCTTCGATATGGGCAGCAAGTAGAGGAGGTCAGGCACTTGGCTGCCTTGCTTGTTCTTTGACTTTCTTAATGGCTTCTTGGCACAGTTCACATGTGAACTCTGAGTGTGATGAATCATGAAGTCTGTACCAATTTGGCAATAGTAGAACCTCCAAATCCACTTGGTATTTTAGTTCTGACGAATCCTTTGCTAATCTGGAGATGAGCTAGCCATATCTTTCTGCTACTAGGTCCTCATCATCACTTGAAAAAGAAGCATGATGGTAGACAGCCGTGGTGAGTGGTTGTTCCCACTCCAAAATTTCATTTCTAGATTCTCGATCACTGTCATTGACGAAGGAGAGGTCTTCCAATCTGATTTTGCTTATGCTTTGACCATCTCCTTCTACTGCCCCAAGGCTTTCAACCTCCTCTTCTTGATTTTTAGCATCTGTGTTGGCTGTCCTAGCGTATACTGCTGCAAATTCTGTTAATTCATCTTCAATTGTCGTTCATTCCTCTTCTTGAGTGGAGGACTGCTCTTCTTCGATGGAGGGGAAGCCTACTGAATTGGTTACAATCAGATTTTCATCAATGCACTTTGCTGTCCCAAGACTTTCAGCTCCTCCCTCTTGGTTTTCATTTTCTATGTCTGCTGTCCCAACACCAACTTGTGTCAAATTTCTTGGTTCATCCTTACTTTGCTGTCCTCCAAATGTTAACAACTCTTTTATCTCATGGGATAACTTCTATTCATTGGAAGTTGGCTGCTCCAACTTGTTCGAACAACCCTTGGCTTGAGCAATGATGTTGTCACATGATGGACACATAAATTATGAATGTGGTGCATTATGAAATCTACACCAACTTTCCATTAGTACTTCCTCCAATCTTGGTCCATCCTTGCTACTCAAATGTTCCTGGATCAGCTCCTTAAACGCCTTGGCTACCATGGTTTGCAATTCTTCCTGTGGGTCTTCGGGGGCCAAGGGCTGGTATATTTCCCAAAAGGGAATTTCTCCCTGCAATACCCTTTCAATTCTGCTCAAGAATGTGAGACATCCCAGCTCGTTGTGCCTATGAGTGCAATGGATCTGACATCTATCACCAATGCAAATTGCTGCAATGGCTTCTTCAATATCTTGTTCAAATTTGCATCCAGTTGAATGATGTCAATTTGTGCATGCTGCTCCATTTTGACTTAGCTTCTTTTGCCTTCAGAAATTTCTGATTTTTAGCATTGAAAGAGATCTCCCTACCTCAAATTTCTTCTTTGGAAGTGTTCTTTTCGAATTCCAACTTTCAACTTTGTAGCTTCAACATGTCATGCCCTCCCTCTAGCGCCAGTTCTGTTGATGTGTTTTTTATGCACTTCTCAACACAGGCAGTGCGTAGGTGCACTACCTCTCTTGAAAGACAATCTTCCACAATCAGATTGCAGAACACTATCCCAAGGTCTCTAATGTCAAGTCTTGACAGTGCTTGGAATATCTCAATTGTTTGATGTGATTTGCTGGAATCACAAGGCAGTCTTACAGATGAGTTACAAAGCATGGGAAGTTGGGTTTGCAAATGCAGTTTAAAAGTGCTGAAAGTGAATGAACAGTGGCTGTCCACTCAAAACAGCAAGCTAAAACTCATCAAGTTCATCTGATTTAGCTTCATGGTGATGCTTTTGGTCCTACTCTAACCAAGGATTAAAAGAAATAGCAAAAGGAGAAGGGTTAAGAAAGATGTTCTAATCCTAATCTGAGAATGAACAGTAACAATGGTGGCTGCTACAGTAGACAGGCTTCCTAAATTGAGTTTTTCTTGACCAAGAGAAACCTAGAGCTACACAAAACCAGTGCAATCTTCTAAGGTCTGCTGATTTTCAAATTACACATACACATCATGAACATGTAATTGAACTAGATTGCAACAATGACAGAAAGAAGCCCAGGCTAACTTTGCACAACAACTTGTCATCAACAAGTGCTAAAAGTATGGGCTGGAAGCTCATCAAATACTATAACAGCAACACCATCATGATATCCATTCAAGAAACTAATACTAAAACTAACATGGAAGGAAAAACCATGCATGCAAGATGAGCAAAATCAAAGAGAACATCCATAAAATCATGCAATGCTATCTTCTATTGCTGCAAATGCTTTTTACAACAGCTCTCCAACCCCTACAAATAAGGGGCAAGCCCCTATTTATAGTTTTCCATAGCCCAAATGAATGGCTAGGATTAATTCACAATGAGTGGCTCAAATTTGATTATATTAGGGTTTCACCTACCCCACAATATTCAACAATTTTAAAATACATCTTTGTCTTTTCTTTGTTTTGTCATCTAGTGGCCAGGTGCTGTAGCAATTTTGTCATTTAGCTAATTGCCCTTTTACTGTAGCTGAAACTGCTTGAAAGCTGCCTTCTTACTTGATGTGTTTGCAGTTTTCTTCCTTGGATCAAACGAGCCCGTCGACGATTGGCATCAATGGATTGGTTGCCCCTGATGGGCGGACAACTACCTTATGCTTTCTTTAAGGCCACCCCCTTGCATTTTGCCCTTGGCCTCTTTGGGACAGACCTTCTTCTAACGCCGACCCTGTTGATGGGTGCTATGAGGAAGGGTGGGCATGAAATGAATGGTGACATGAGCTATGTGCATTCTTTGTTCAACTTTCTCAATGGGTCGCCCTGACGAACCCGTGATAGGCTCCTTGAATCCTGCATACATGAAATGCCGTAAGTGCTTTCATACAAAAATCAAGGAAAACGTTAGTCAAATCTTGCAAAAACCTTGTTAGATTCATCCATGCATCATCAAAATATCATAATATTCATATTTGGACCTCATTTGGATCACAAACATTAATGCGGGCCCAAGGGGGCAGGCAGCGAATGAGGGACAACAAACCGGAAGGGAAGTTCCTGGACCCCAAAAAACATAGGAAAACCAAGATTTTTCAATTATAGCACGTGGCAAAAGGGGAAGGAAGAGTGCCTAGAAAAATTCCTTAAGATTGGACTCATTTTACAAAAACTGGAAGTTCAAAACGACCACGGAGAGACAGAATACCAGAAACAGCCACGGAGGGGTTGGGCTCCGGAGGTCGGGTCGTCGACGGCCAACGGATGTTCAAAATGGCCATGGAGGGACGGAGTCTCGGAAATGGCCACGGAGAGACGAGATCCCGAAAATGGCCACGGAGGGGCCGAGCTCCGGAGGCCGGGTCGGCAGGAGCCGACTGATGTTCAAAACGACCACGGAGGGACGAAGTCTCGGAAATGGCCACAGAGAGATGGAATCCCAAAAATGGTCACGGAGTGGTCGAGCTCCGGAGGCCGGGTCGCCGAGGGTCGACAGATGTTCCAAAACAACAAAAGGGGGACAAAGCTCTGAAACTTAGCCAAATTTTGACGAAAGCTTGGCAGTTCATTTAAGCACTTCAAACACATCCCAAATCCAAAAAAGGTGTCCCCCAAAGTCAAAAATGTGGAAACGACAGCGACGGGGGTTCACGGATGTTTCCAAACAGCCAAGGAGGAAGGGAATTCCAGAGGGAAAGTTTTGAAACCATCGAAACTTAACGAAACGTTGACGGAATCTTGGCAGTTCATTTAAGCACTTCAAACACATCCCAAATCCAAAAAAAGGTTGCCCCCAAAGTAAAAAATGTGGAAACGGGAGCGACAGGGGTCCACGGATGTTTCCAAATAGCTAAGGAGGAAGGGAATTCCGGAGGGAAAGTTCCGAAACCATCGAAACTTAACAGAACGTTGACAAAACCTTGGCAGTTCATTTAAGCATTTCAAACACATCCCAAATCCCAAAAAAGGTTGCCCCCAAAGTAAAAAATGTGGAAACAGGAGTGATGGGGGTCCACAGATGTTTCCAAACAGCCAAGGAGGAAGGGAATTCTAGAGGGAAAGTTCCGAAACCATCGAAACTTAACAGAATGTTGACTGAACCTTGACAGTTCATTTAAGCACTTCAAACACATCCCAAATGCAAAAAAGGTTGCCCCCAAAGTCAAAAATGTGGAAACGGGAGCGGCAGGGGTCCACGAATGTTTCCAAATAGCAGGAACAAGACAAAAGGCAGAAAGGGGACGGGGGACTTTATTTCTCCGCGGATTTGAATACCCCAAGTAGGTGAATTTGGGTGGGGGGATTTGATCGTTTGAAGGCACATGACCAATTTGGGCTTGGAAAATGGGGCACACAAAACGAGACAGGAGCAAAGCAGCCTGTTGGGAGCAAAAAAAAGGGGTCCCTGCCTATGGTGGGGCGTGTGTGCAAAACATGCACAACAAGTCCATTGTTTTGGTTAGGTCCCTAGACTTTTTAGATTTTAGATGAGGATGTTTGATGTCTATATGTGAATGTTTAATATTAGACATGTGTTGATGTAGAAGGATTGTTTTGTGGGACATGATGGAGGTAGGATATGAGGCTACACTATGGATTTAAATGATGGTGTTGAACCTAAGGTTTGGTTAGGAGAAATGTGATGTTTTGATTGGATATGCAAAGTGAAATTAGTGCATGTGTGTAAGTGGTATATTGTAAAAAATAATGTGATGACATGGATATAGATGATGGTATAAACCTTGGATAATGGTAGAGTATGAATGTAGATGATGGTGGAAACCTATGATAATGGATGCATATGGTATGATATAATGTTGGAGATAAAATGGTGTTATGGATGTGTATGTTTAAATGAACTTTTTTTGGATATGTAAGTTCACATATATGATTGTGATAATATTCCATATGATGAAGATACATTAGAAGTGTTAAATTATTGATAAAGTATTGAACATAAAAGTGTTAGAATATTGTCATTGATGTCAAAGGCGTACAAATGATATTGTTGGTCAGTTTATTTCATTGATGTCAAGGATGTCATGAAGGAAATTGTTGGTCCAAGAAGAAAATCATCCAAGTCAAAAGGCCATAAATCACCTAGTTAAGATCATCAAAAGGACAATAAACGATGGGTTCTAATTATGGCCAACTTCATGAGACATTCATATTTATGAATCTTGGTCATGTTATCCTTGAATCTAGCTACGTTTGATTCATGGGATAACCCCTATGAAACTTGTTTGTTTCGTAGTCCCATGCACTCTAAGCACATAAAACGAGGCATAATTCACTTGTCTTTAAAGTGTGGTCATGAGCCTTAAATTGTCCTTTCGAGCGCTCACCTCATTTCACTTTTCAAAAACCTTCAAAACGAGTATTTTCTCACTTTTTGGTCTTTCTAGTATTAGAAAATTTTTAGCCTATGTAGGGGTGTTGTTTTTCAATGGTCCTACATGGGAAGTGAGTTTTTGACATGCATTGGCACTGTTTTCTAGTGCCTATGCATGTTATCAACGTTTTAAATGTATTAGCGCTATTTTTTAGCGCTCCTACATGTCTCATGTCACTATTTTTGAGTTGCACTGGCACTGATTTTTAGTGCAAATGCAATCCTCTTTTTTTCGCATGAGTGAGCATTAATTTCACTCCAAGTTACATTAATGCTCACCTTATGTCTGCTGAATCAGTGTTTAAACCTTTTTGGACTCCTTATTTTATTTCTTTTGTCGTTTGTATCCTTTTTCCTTGAGGAGTGTGGTTGGATGCTTGTGTTCGGATCTTTCTTGCTCTTGCTCACAATCTGTAGCACTTTGGTCGGGTTTTTCCTCATTGTCGACGCCTTCTATTTATGTATGTTAGGATTTTTTCTTTTACATATATACTTTTTTAAGCAGTTTTTATCTATGCCTAGGGTTTTCGTTTTAAACACATTTTACTGTAATCTCATGGTTCATTGATTTTAGATTAAACTTTTTTTTGTCTAGTCAATTTTTTATACATTTTCTATGTAACCCATGAAACCCTGGGTTTATCTCATTTTTGTCTTCCGTTTTGGAGTTCGTTACATCTTTGCTTGGTCCTTATTTCATTCGCTAGAATCTCTGCAAATTCATCTTTTTGTGTTTCTATCACATACACAGGCGGAAGTATTTCACACCTCTGTACATGTATGAACTAGATATCCCTTGTGATTTCAGTAAATTTAATCAATATAGCTAGGATTCTCCATATCCGATGAACACTGAAGGAAGCTTTAATGAATGTTGGGGTTTTAATCCCGATATGCATATAAATGCATGCCCTTCGGAAAAAATTTCTCGACCCACATGTTAGATTGATCTACAATGCATAGGCACTAAAATTTAACGTAGTTACATGCAACATTCTTCGAAAGTATGCAAGGTCACTATTATTCAACGCCTTTACACCCGTCCTTGTAAAGATTAGCATAGTATTGCTAAAATTTAGTGCATTTGCACTCCAATCTTCAATACCCTATACAAGACATGAATTAGCATTGTTTCTCAACGACTATGTATATAAAATTCATAAGCATGCAGGAGTGCTAAAATTCAACGCCCCTACACAAAATACTGAAATTTTCACTAACACCCTGAATCTTTCCAAAATGCTTTCTGAGCTCTGTTTTGCTCACGACTACTCAATTTTTTCTACTCCATTGCTTCCATCTGCTTGCTCCATTATACTTGCTTGATTTTTCTCCCACTCCTGTGCTTACTCAATGTAATATTTTTCTAAAGTTTGGGAGAACCCCTTTGTCTCATTGCAACGTCTTTTCATGTTCTTCCAAACATTTTTCAAGGATTTCTATGCAAGTTGTCAACATTTCCTAATTTGTTCAATGACAACCAAGACATCTCCAAGCAAGAAAGTCATCATGCAGTATATATACCAAGGTGTTTACCCTTCTATAGTGGTTTCATTTAAAATTGATGAGATCAAGGATACAAAGATAGGACATTTGGAAATGGATGAATTTATTAAGAGAACAGAGAAATAACATCTAGACAAAGAATTGAAGGTGATAGTTGATAGTAACATTCATTTGGTTGCTTCATTTTTGGTGGCAACTAATTGTCCTCAATTTTTTCTACAAGTGGCTTCTCATTACATCAAAGAAGATAGGAGTGTTAGGGATTCTTCAAGCCATGTGAAAATGAGACTTGACACAAATTTCTTTGATATGGTTTTTCAAGTTCCAAACATGGGGACCTATATAGATCTCACTATTGAACATGCTCATGAAACTTATGACAAGAAAATGTGACTAAGCAACTAATCAACACCAAGTGGTTAAAGACTCCAAGGCCTAATCTGGCAAGATGGCCTAAAAGCTTCCCTCGCAGTGATTTTGTGGATGATGTGAATGATTTGATTACTCCCTTGAGCAAGGTTAAAGGTTTTCCAACTTCTTCAAAATTTCAAGAATGGATGTATGAGTATATCAAAATTATCAGGAGGAAGAAGCAACATCTCTTATGGGGTGAACAAATTAGTGATGTAATCCATGATCAACTTATTAAGGTGCACACTTCCTTGAAGTTCTACATGATTTCATAATTGGTATATGTTCCAACTATAATGAGATAGTATCCATTCCTATCATCATAAGGAGATAGAAGATATGTCCCTATACACAAATATTATCCTCAAATCACCCTTAAAGGAAGTATCGAGCACTTTAGAAGGGTAAATGATGATTTCTTTGCACCATTATTGTGTATGTTTGATCCATCACTAGAAAAGATAAGAGTTTCAGATGAAGCATGGGAAGTGGTGAACAAATATGGATGCATTTTCTTACAATTCCCTACTTTCACCTATCTTAGGGTGGGTTGCTTTATAGGATATCCTTACATGTTGCCAAGGTATTTTACTGATAAATTTGTACTAATGGAGTTGTGTCTCTATGCATAATTAACAACAAGCTATTCATAAGTTAGAGTTTAAATTCACTATCTCAATTGGAAGGAATTCGGTGTGTAGATGGTGGCTAAGGCCAAATTAGTAGAATCAGAAATGTTGATTGTAACTCTGAGAACCTTTAAAGGAAGAGTAGATTTTGACTACATAGGCATGAAAAGCAAGATAAAGAAGAGTCATACACATATCTAACATGTTGAATATATCTGGACATAATGCAGAGATGATGAGGATGTCAGGAGAATGGATTACTATAAGCTCATTGTGGAGAAAATCTCTGATCTTGGTTTAGTAGATCTTGCTTATGAAGAAAAACAAATAGCAAACAAACTTTTGCCTCCCATCCAATGGTCCCAAAAGGAGGTTACATCTATCTGGAAAAGGTTTGCTCCTATTTTAAGTAACACTAATGTATGGTTGTAGAGGAAAGGCATTAAGTTGAAACCTTTCACTATGGGTTTTGAGGGCGAGGTTTCTGATGATCAAGCAAGCAGGCAACATGAACTCAAAACTAAAAAAAAATAAAGTATTCCTTCCTCTTCCACACGTAAGAGACCAAATATCACATTTAATTGTGAGAAGATCACATCACCGTCTAGTGAAGAAGAGCAACCTATAGAGGAAGAACAAGCACAAGAGGAAGGCGAACAAACAATAGAAGGGAAAGATGAAGAAATGTGGGTATCACCACATGATAATATCTCACAAGATCTTCCCAAAACATCATCACCTATTGCTGCAACAACACCTTCAACTCCTCTTATTCCTACCTCTCTTCCTCCTCCTCTTCCAACTTCACCTCCAAGTGCAACGGTTTTACGTTCACTCAATATAAGAATACCTACATCTGTGTCATTACATACAATTCTTTCACCCCCTTTTTCTAGATCACTATTACAGAATGTAGAGGTTATTTCTAGGTCTCCATCCTCAATTCCTAGTTTATCATCTCCTTCCTTTGATATTTCCTCATAGTTGGAGTTTGACCGATTCATGAATGAATTACTACCAAATGCATCAAATGTGTAGATTCCAGGTGTCATGATTACTAAGACTCATACTATTGTAACTACTACATTTGTGCCTGCAAATATAGGTGTGACTTAGGTAATGGAAATAGGGCCAGGAAGTAATGCTTCATTTATTCCTCCATGGCTTTCTACACAAACTCCCAAAAGGAAAAAATAAGGTAGTTTCCCCTGATGATTTTGATTTTGGGGAGTTAGCTCCACCAAAGCCCAAAGGGAAAAAGAAACCAAAGGTTCTCTCAAGGCTACATATGGACAAGTCTGGATATAAGTACGTGAAAGTGGTAGAACCTCCTTAAGGTAAAAGCCATGAAGAAACTAACATAGAGGAATACACCATTACAAGAGTTGAACTGGGGAAAATCACACACACAAGTGCAAAAGTAGATGCTCAAATGTCTTTGATTGCATTAATGGAGAAGTTCGAAAAACTAAAAGAGACCAAGGATATGTATAAAGAAAAAGCTGAGCATCTCACCTCTATGCTAAGGAGGATTACAAAATCTTTTGAGGTTGTAGAACTTGTTGCAATGAGCATAGAAGAACCTTTGGTCTAGAAGGTTGAGAAGTACTATTCAAAGGGTAAAGTCATGTATGAATTTGTGGAAAAAATAATTGAGTAGGGATCACAGTTCATGACTATTGTAGTGGAAAGAATTGCACAAATGTCGAAGGTGAAACTTGAGCTAGAAAAGATAGAGAATACACGTTCCGTTGAGCAAAGGGAGATGGAACAAAATATTGAGTCTTGGATCCAACTAAAGAAATTAAAACTGGGTAAGTTAATTGAAGTTGGTGTTATTCCTAACAAAGATAAGTATGTGGAGATCAAGGAATCAATCACAAATCACATACATGTCATTAAGAGCTTAGTCAAGGACATGTAACAAGTTCAAGAAGATGTTGAAGAACACTGTGTGATTTTGGTAAACAAAATTGAAGAATTGTTGGGTATGCTTCTTGATGATGATCATACATTTCTTCCATCCAATGAGATTATTCAAGTGTTCAAGGAAGAAATCCAGAAATAGGTTGAAGATGAAGCATTTTCATTGGCTTCTATGGACACCTTGTGTGATATACAACTAACCTTGGATAATCTCAAGACACATCTGGATCAATTCAAAAAGGCTTGTTCTTCAAAGATGAATTCTGTAAAAAAACTCCATACTATCATCGATTACACTTCAGGACCAAATGAGATAGTGACGTGGGAGATCCTAAAGAAATATGAAGATTTCCAAGCTCAAAGCATGGAGCAATAATCTTTTTGTATTTCCAGAGTTAGCTAATTTTTATGATTTTTCACATGCATTATGTAAATAAGCGTTGACATTTTTACATGTGATTTTTTATTGATGCAACTACATGTAAAAACAACACTAGTCCTAAGTCAAAAAGGACTATACCGTTGAATAAGTCAATTTAGTTAGAATTTTTCCTAGATTAGCTAATAACTCTCATCTATAAATATGAGAGAGCTCTTTTGTATTATGGACCTTTAATCTTTTGAAACGAAGTGCTGCCAAAATTGTATTCCAAATTTGAAACTTTGAGTTTAAATTGCATATCAATTTCAATCAATAAAGAAGGAAAATTTGCATACCAACCTTTGTTTTGGATCAAATTTGAATGAGTGAGAATGTTCTTATGTATTTCTCATTGTTTTATCTTATTAATTGATTGAATAAGTGGTGTTTCCTTATGTACAATTGGAGGGAATTCAAGCTAAGTTTTACAGACTTTATGTTATATGATTTACTTGAAGATTGTCTGAGTGCTATTGATATCTTTTGGTAAAGAATTGTCAAGACTTTGAGCTTGGAATTATTCATTTGGTATGTGGATATTTTTGTGGCATGGATTGAAAGACTTTGTGTTGTAATTTACATCACCGGTTATCAAAGAACTCTTATTAGGAACAACGAAAAGACTTTGTGCTTTCATTTTTTTTTTGGTTACATATCTTTTGGTTATACTGGTATTCTTAGATTATACTTATGTCTAATTGAGAATATTGGGAATTATTGCTTAGGTTATTACTTAGAATTGTTTAGCATTACGAAGTAACATCGTGGAACATTGTAATTTTTTTTTTGAAATAAGAGAAAATGATGAATGTAGCACACCCTCTACATGGTTAAAATATTGTATATATTGTAAATTCTAGCATAGTTTACTTTTTGTTCTAGTAACCAGTAAGAAGGGAGCCTCCCCTTTCTAAGAGGAAAGATTTATTTCATCATAACTATGGCTTAAATTCACATTTTCTAATCCGTAAAGGGATTAAAAAATATTCACCCAATAGTTTTTTGGTGACTCCGTTGGGGATACAAGCACACAACTAAAGCCTCACGCTTTCAGTTGAAGTAGACAAGTATTCCAGTGTCTTATTGTGAAGTTTGTGAATATCTTTTATTGCTGATTTTCATTTTTTTTCAAGGAATATGTTTTGGCATATAGAAGATACACTCATAGTCAAAGGGTGTAAGGTCAAGTTGATCCATTTTTTGAGTTGTTGCAACCCCATAATATTATCCTTTCTCTTCTATGATCAAGGTCACCATTACAACGTACAAGAAGTTATCCACCTCGAAGAATTATATCACCGCTTCCAATCAAATCTTCTAATTTTGTTGAAATTGTACCTATCACTCTAGTTCAAGCAACTACTGTTCAAGGTGCTATGGCTCAACCTCAACCACCTGCTGGACCTTGGGGTAATTATTTTGGCCTTTTAAATTTGGTAGCCCCTTTGCATGAACTTCCTCATGTTTCTCACAAGAACATCCCCAAGTTTTATGGTGATGGTAAGCAACATCCTGAATAAAATATTGCTGCCTTTTACATTGTTTGTGGTGTTCTTGGTGTTGAGCATGAGGATGTTTCCGTAAGGTTATTTGTTGAGACCTTACAAGGAGTAGTTGTGGAATAGTTTTAAACTCTTGCTCTTGGTATTGTTACCAATTGGGATACTCTTTGTACTAAGTTTGAAGAACGCTTCAAGCCTACTAAAGATGCACATGCCTTGTTGGCACAACTTACAATAATGAGGAAAGAGGCACATGAACCCATGCATGAGTTTGTTGCTAAATTCAACAAGTTGGTAACAAGGATTCCTATTGAGGCTAAGCCAACAACTCATAACCTCAAATATTTCTTCATCAACATGTAACTACCAAAAGTAAGTTTCTTGTTGCAGAGAGTACTTCTAGCTGATCTTGAAGTAGCACAACAGTTGGCTACTAGCTTTGAAGATGATTTGATACTTGTTGGAAAAATTAGAAAAAAAAGAAAAGAAGGGCAAGCGTCTTCATCTTTTTCTACCAATACAAGTACTGATCCTATGATGCAAAAACTAGAAAATGAATTGCTATCTTTGAAGAAACAAGTTTCTCAAGGTTTATCTAATCCTCCATACGAGGATGTTCCAAGGAGAACCTTTCCAAACTATTTCGGTAATAGAAACCATAATAAAGTTCCTACACTGCAAGATGATTATGCACAATGGGAATATCCTATAGAGGAAAATGTCAATCAATTACAAGAGGAGGAAGTAAATCTGACTAGTGACTCAAACATTGTCTATTTACATGTTGAGAATGAGTCAGATGATGAAGATTTGGTGACTGATGCTTATGTTGTGTTCACACGTTTGCAACAAAATCAACTTGATCAACCTCAAGCTGATGTGACAAAAGAAAAGGATAGATCATCACCACCAGTGAATATTGCTAAAAGAGGAACTCCTTTGCTAATGCAACCCAAAGATACAACAACCAATAAGCAAGTAAGCACCTCTCATCCTTCTGTGGTTCCTTCAACACTAAAAGACAATATTCAGGTTCCAAAGACTAGTATTCCATTCTCAAAACCTATTAATGAAATTACCTCATCCTCTTTGCAAAGATATTTTCAAGCCTTTGATATTATTGATCATGTGAAGAGAACAAAAATATAAATTTCTGAAGCCAAATACCTCAAGGCTAATCTCAATCAATTTGTCAGACTTGTCAAGTTTGTTAAAGATAAGGGAACTAATCCTAGTAATGATTCATCTTCAAATATTACCGTTGTTCCAAAATCTAAGTTTCCACAGAGTAACTTAGTTTCAATTCCTTCATCTGTTCTTGAAGGAATTATAGATGTAACTATAATTCTTTGCTTGTTAACGGTTTCAAGTTGAACAACTGTGTAATAGATGTTGGGATTATAGAGCCTTGCAACATGAGCATGAAGTATGGATGGTTTGTGTTGGTTGTTCCTATGTTGTCATTGATATCAACGTGGTGATAACCATATGAGTAGTCTACTTGGTTTACTGGAAGCTGTTCTTTGCTGGTAATGCCCTTTTGTGATGGATCAGTGTGTTGGAATTTGAGTTTGGAATTCACTGCAAGATTTGATACGACTCTAATCTCTTAACCATGTTATCATGACTCATTCAGACAACTATATCCTAGATCTTGAGACATTTTTGGTTGTGAGCAGAAAGTTATTTCTGACAGAGTTCAACTTTGTATTCTACTATTGTTCCTTGCTTTGCATACTGTGTGGGAGACTCCGAATTTTATTAAGGTGAGCATTCTTATGCTATGATTTTGTTGGTAGTCTCTATCTTAGTGGTATGATGGGAAATTAATGTCTTCTTAGATTTGGAAGGTGTTTTCTTTGAGGATTATTTGTTGGTCTTGGATGACTTAGCGTATGCAATACATTATGGAGACTAGATATGTTTTATGGATGTTAACTGACTTGGTATAATGCACTACATGGATAAAATGTTTTATGGTGCTAACAAGAGTGTTTTGATTATTTTTATTTCATCTAATTAGGCTGACCTAATTGATAATTAAGATATACTTGTATATATATAAGATGCTTTAAGGAATGAAGAGAGAGTAAGAGTATGTGGAGAGTGCGAAGTGTAGAGTGTAAGTGTGTGGAAGAAACGTCTGAGCCTAAATGCTTTATCAATTTTGGATCAAAGAAGATTTGTTGAGGTACTTCCATGTGAGGCAGTACTTCATATTTGAGCTTATGGAACTGAACCCTACACATTAAAGGTGTATCCTATCAGTTCAATCTCTTGGTAGTGAGCCACTATCTTTGTATCTTGGTGGTTAGCCATCTTTTGTATTTAGGCAGTGAGCCTTCTTAAGGACAAGTCCTGTTAGTGAGCCCTGTAATATTTTTTATCCGGATATAATATATTGTGATTTAACCCTCACCTTGGTTTTTCCTCTTTTGGGGTTTTTGCGTAAAAATCTTGGTGTTCATGTGTATGGTTGCATTGATTTGTTTCTATGTTCTCTCATGCTGACTCAGTCACAATTGTGATAATGATTAGATGTATTTTATTATGGTTTTATGGAATACTGATTCACCCCTCCTATCAGTTTTTTGGATGTTCAACAATTGGTATCAGAGATTAGTTCCTCGAAAGAAGCCTGACAGCTTGAGGAAGATCCTAGAATTTGAGTATAAATTTTTTTTTCCTCTGGAAGTGGTCTTTGCTAGATATTCAAAAGAAATAGAAGATTTGAAGGACAAGTTGATGAGAGTGAATGAGTATATTGAAAAGATACAAAGTAAAAGTGTTGAAGCATGTAATCTATTGGTTAAGGCAGATGAAATTGTTTCCAGCCTGCTACAACAATTGGATGAGAAGAAAAGAACTAAAGAGTGTTAGGAAATTGAAACTCAAAGGAAGATGGATGAATGCATAAAGCTTGAGGAAGAAGCATAAATCCTAAGATATGATCTGGAAAAGGCAAGAAGTTTTGAAGAAAAATTTAAGATAAGCTCAACAATGCTTGATGAATTGATTACTTCTCAGAGATTAGTAATGGATTAGAGTGGTTTAGGGTTTGAGGAAGGTCAAAATTCTAAAGCGAAGCAATCTAATGGTAAGAAGACTCAGTGCAAAGATGGAAAAATCAAGGATCTAAGAAACAATTTCGGAAGAACTCATGTCAAACGATATGATGCTAAAAGGTATTTATATTTTAATGGATTTTGTTATTCCTGCAAGAAATTTGGTCATAAGGCATAGGATTGCAAAAGGTAAATGAATGATTCTTTATCATTCTCTGGAAAATGTCTTAAGTGCAAGAAGATCAGATATAAAGTTAGTCTGTGTGAAGATAAGTTGAATAAAAGAGAGAACAAAAAGAAGAATGTTTTTTGTTGTAAGTGCAACAATCCATAACACCTTGATAATAACTGCAGAAAGAATAATTATCCGGTAAAGAAGCATGATCAAATCAGTGATCCAGAAGAAGCAAGAAAGGAAATGAAAAGGATTTGGAGAAAGGAAGGAAAGCAAGTTGAATCATTAGTCTTATCTGTGTTGACCTCCGATGCAGATACTCCCATCAATTTCTAAGTAAAGCAGTGGCTAAGGGGGAGCAATTATCATAAAATCTAATAAACCCCCTCATCGATACTTGTGTCACATCATGACAGAGGTATATTTAATGTGGTAACAAAATTAAGGAATTTTCCCAGTCCCATGTGTGAAGGATGAAGTCTGCAAAATTTGAAAGAATGGAGGCGTACACAATTCTCAAGGTAATCTACCTGCAAGTTGAAGCATTTATTGTAAAATCATTTAGAATGGAAGGAATAAATTTAGTTAATTCAAGAGGCTTATGTATTTTTAGAGAAGCATGCAAAGGAAGCTTATAGAGCAATTCAGAGTTTCAAGGTTTGAAGAAGAGATCAAGTAGATTCGAAATGAGCTCTAGAAGTAGGATATCTATACATTTCTTGTTGGAATTTATAGAGGTATTCCTGTTTGCACAATCTTTCATTTTTATTGCTATAGATAATTCAAAGGTTGTGAATAGTGCGGATAAGGTGCAAGTTAGTTTGAAGAGATATTTGAAGGATCTGTCGGAAGAGTCTGTTGGTGCATTCTCTCGTATCCCTCCAAGAGTGTTTCCTAGAGAAGATATCTATGCATTTTCTTATAGTAAGATAGAAGAAATATCATCATTTCAATTGAGCATGCTATGGGAGAGTGAATTGGAAGAGAGCCATGATGCCTACAGAGTGTTAGTTGAGAAAAAGTTGGATGTTTGGAGAAAAGTATCTCTATTTGAATTTGAAAAGAAGTATATTCAAATACTTTTGAGTATAATTCATGATGAATCTTTGTGGATTGATGAGGCACATTTGATTACCAACGAATCTATTAGAGATGTAACTGGTTTGTGTTCCTCCGAACCAGTTCCCAAACGAAAGGCTATGGATGAGCAAGAGATAATTGAGGTTACAGGTGCAAATCTTGAAGGGAAAGAGATTGATTTGAGATCAATTGTTGATCCGGTAATAAGGTATGCTACTATGGTCATCAGTCACAAAGTTTTTATTCCTAGCTATGACCTTACAGTTTCTACTGCTGTTGTACATACTACACTTAATATGGTTAAAATTGCTATGGATTATGACTTGTGTGAATTACTTGAAATACATCTTTTGAAGAATTTAAAAGAAATCAAGAAGAGTAAGAAGAATACATTTCGGTATGGCAATCTTGTTGTTTGTTTTCTCTTTTACTTTTTGAGAGAGTTACTGGTAATAGGAAGGATAAAATGGTCAAATACAGAGCCTATTTCCCATCAAATCAGGAACTTCATGATAAATATTGGTAGCTTAGATGCACAACAGATTGCCCTTACTGCATTCTTTGGAACATTTTAGATGAGGATGAACATAAGGTTTAGGATTCTAGTAAGTGTTGTTGAAAGGTACTCTAGAAGCATCAATTTTCTAGTGTCCATAGATTTCTGTCACATGGAAGTAGTTGAATCAAGGTTGGTATGGATATCTGAATTAGGTTATGAAGTGTCAGAGGCTGAAGTTGATAATTTTGCTAAAATTCTTTTGAATCCCTAAGAATCTCAATATAGAAGGTACCTCCGATAGCACAATCAAAACAGGGAAGAAAAGGAAGAGTGTTGTTAAGCAAGAAGTTGCAGAAGGAAGTGAGTTTGAACATGCACATGAAAGAGAAAATATTCAGATAGCTTTGGAAGAATTGCAGAAGGTTATTCCCGGTGCTAATTTTGATTCATCTATTTTTGTTGTGGAGAATCTCAGAGGCATGATTGATTCTTTGAAGGTCTACATCTTCGAACTTGGAGTGCCTACTAGAATTAGGTCTGATGAAGGAAATTTGGAAGATATCAAAGAAAAATGTGCAAATGCTTACAATTGAGTGATGAAGGAATTGGAGAGTGTACAAGTTTGTGAAGAAGAGGCACATGAACTAATTTCTTTTTTCCTAGATTGGCCTGACAGTACATTGAACATAAGAAATGAGATAAGGATGAGTGAGTCCCAACTGCGCACTTAGGAAGATACATATAGGTTAGCAAAAGATAGAGGTAATCAAAGGTGGTCCTACATTGTGCAAATTTAAAAAATATTTTCTCCGTAGGATCAAAGGACATAAGTTATCAAGAAGTTTGTGGCACTCAGAGACGTGATTAAACTCAGGCACACTTTTGTTTCTAGTGCTCTTGGTTGTATTGGTGAATTATCAAAGATTAATCTTAGTCCCAATACTCTAGTAGATGGTATAGAGTCCTTAACTAAGCTTGAGCTATTACACAAGACTCTTAAAATTGAAAAAGGTTCATGGGAAGAAGGAAAAGTGTCATGGAAGGTCATCCTGAAGAGTCTCAGAGATTCTTCTTCAGGTTAATTCAATTTTGTGTTCATATCTTTTGGTTACATTTTGATGCATATGTACATATATACCGAACCTCATCCTTTGTTAGTGATGTCAAATGGGGAGAGCTAAAGAGATAGAGAGATAAAGAGATGGAGAGATAGATGTTAACAAAGGACACACATTTTTTTGTGAAGAACAATTTTGATAGGGGGAATATTCAGTTGCAGTAAATTGAAAAATGTTTTTGTCATGCATGTTGCCATCAATGCCAAAAGGGGAGATTGTTGGGATAATGCAGCCTTGCAACATGAGCATGAAGTATGGATGGTTTGTGTTGGCTGTTCTTATGTTGTCATTGATGTCAACATGATGATGACCATATGAGTAGTCTACTTGGTTTACCAGAAGTTGTTCTCAGCTGGTAATGCCTTTTTTTGATGGATTAATGTGTTGGTATTTGAGTACAGAATTCACTGCAAGATTTGATATGACTCTAATCTCTTAACCATGTTATCATTACTCATTCAGACAACTATGTCCTGGATCTTGAGATGTTTTTGGTTGTGAGTAGAAAGTTATCTTTGACAGAGTTAAACTCTGTATTCTATTGTTGTTTCATGCTTGGCATACTATGTAGGAGACTTCACATTTTATTAAGGTGAAAATTCTTATGCTGCTGTTTTGTTGGTAGTTTCTATGTTGGTGGTATGATGGGAAATTAATGTGTTCTCAAATTCAGAAGGTTTTTTCTTTGAGGATTATTTTTTGGTTTGGAGAATTGTGTTCTAGTCTTGGTTGACTTAGCGTATGCAATACATTATGGAGACTAGTTATGTTTTATGGATGTTAGCCGACTTGGTATAATGCACTACATGGATAAAATGTTTTATGGTGCCGACAAAGAGCGTTTTGATTATTTTTTTTCATCTAATTAGGCCAACCTAATTGATGATTAAGATATACTTGTATATATATAAGATGCTTTGAGTAATGAAGAGAGAGCAAGAGTGTGTGGAGAGTGCGAAGTGTAGAGTGTAAGTGTGTGGAAGAAAGGTCTGAGCCTAAATGCTTTATCAGTTGTGGATCAGAGCAGATTTGTTAAGCGATTGTTGTGTGAGGTAGTACTTCATATTCTAAGCTTCATAGGAACTGAACCCTACACATTGAAGGTGTATCCTATCAGTTCAATCTCTTGGTAGTGAGCCACTATCTTTGTATCTTGTCCGTTAGCCATCTTTTGTATTCAAGAAGTGAGCCTTCTTAAGGATAGTGAGTCATGGTAGTGAGCCCTGTAATATTTTGTATCGAGATATAATATATTGTGAGTTAACCCTCACCGTGGTTTTTCCCTTTTTGGGTTTTCCATGTAAAAATCCTAGTGTTCATGTGTATGGTTGCATTGATTTGTTTCTATGTTCTCTCATGCTGATTCAGTCAAAATTATGATAATGATTAGATGGATTTTATTGAGGTTTTATGGAATACTAATTCACCCCCCCTTAGTATTTTGGATGTTCAACAATAGATTTTGGTGCATCTAATAATGTCATGCCTGCTAAGGAAGCTGCTACTTTGGGATTGAATCTCATGAATACTTTTGGCTGTTGCTTCTCTATGGAGAAAAAACAAGTTCCTTTAATTGGGAAAATCAAGGATGCACAGTTTGCATTAATTGCATTTCCAGAGAAGAAACTCAAGATGATAGTCTTGGTTGCCGATGTTCTCATGTCCTATGGCATTTTGCTTGGACAAAATTTCTGTAAGGATGTTGGAGGAGAGCTGAATATGGATACGTCTGAGGCTAGGATACTCATAAAGGGCATAATGCAAAAGCTGCTTCTTGAAAGGGATTCCAAGTTTTCAGTGACTAAGTTAGATGATCCAAGAGCTCAAATTTTATTTGAATCTTCAGGTATGGGGACTTATTATTTGTAGATTGATGAGGATGTCGAGTCTTCATCTAGAAATTCAAAGCAAGAATCTGATTGTAACGACTTATCTTCACTAGAAATTATCTCTTTCAAATAGTGAAACTTCATCAGATCATGAAGTTGTTGATTTTGAAACTGCTAGTCGTGGTGATCCAATTGACGTTTGGACAATTGAGTTTGATGGAAGTTGTTCTTCTATAGGTTCTAGAGCAGGAATTGTTTTTATTTCTCCTCAAGGAAATTTCTTTCCTTTTTCTTTTAAACTTCAGTTTGACAACACTAACAATACTATAGAGTGTGAAGCATTGTTGTTAGGAATGGAAGTTGCCTAAAGGAAAGGAATAAAGAATTTACATATCCAAGGTGATGTTGAATTATTTGTTTGCTAAGTAAGAAACTTGTATCAAACAAAGAATGAATGACTAAGGCATTACCGTAATTTGGTTTGGGACGGTATAAAAGAGTTTGAATATTTTAATATTTTCATTGTCCCAAGAGAATATAATGATTGAGCTGATTCGTTGATGGTTTCAGCTATGCTCCTGATCCCACATAAATATTTCCATGGTTCTACCTACACCGTTGAGTTGGTTTTTCATCCAAGTGTTCTATACAATTCAGACAATTGACATATTTTCAACGATGATTAGAAAATCGTGGCCTTTTTGGAGAAGGCAATTTTTTTAATGAATTATACTTTGAAGGTAGTGATTCTCCACCCCTAGAATCTATCTCTGAAATTGATCTAGTTATTGGTGAAGAGTTTTTGCAGCTCAAAGGGAATAATATTGCAAGGGGTTGGTATCCCAAGAAAGACTTTTTGATAAAATGACCATTATGTCAAAAAGCAATGATATTCCAATTTCGATTCATCTAATGAAGTTGAGCAAATCAACTTGGGAATCAAAGCGAACGCTAAAATCATGAACATTGAGAAGTGCTGTACTCCTAAAGAGAAAAGCCAATTTCCTGAGTTGTTATGGCAATACATTGATGTACTTACATATTCATATGAAGATTTGAAGTCTTTTCGCCCAAAGGAAGCTCAACATGAAATTCTGTTGAAGGCGGGAGCATTTCCTTATAAACAAAAACAAAGGCAATACAATCCTAAGATTTATCATACCATTCTTTTAGAAATCCAAAAGATGTTGAATGCAAGGATCATATTTCGTATCTACCATTCAATGTGGATAGCCAATATTGTTCCAGTTCATAAAAAGAATGGAGAAATTCACATATGTGTGGATTTTAGAAATTTGAATTAGTTATCGTTGAAGGACAATTATCCTCTTCTAGTGATGGATCAAGTCTTGCAAACAATAATTCAGTCGGAGATGCTTTCTATGTTGGATGGTTTTTCTTGATACAACTAAGTGAAGGTCAGCCCAGATGATCAATATAAGATGACTTTCACTACACCATGGGGTACTTTTGCATATTGCATAATGCCTTTTGGATTAATCAATGTCAGTGCTATATTTCAATGAGCAATGGATTTAGCTTTCCATGATGTCATGGGTAAGTTCATTGTAGTTTATCTTGATGAACTTACGATCTTTTCTAAAAAACTTCAAGAACATTTCAATCATTTGAGACAAGTCTTAGAGAGGTGTTGACAACATGGAATTTCTTTGAATCCCAAGAAGTTAATTTTTGGGGTTACAAAGGATAAAATTCTTGGTCATATCATGTCCAAGGAGGGTATAAAAATTGATCCTGAATGGGTCAAGGCAATTCAAGCTCTTACGAGCTACTAGTGAGTAAGAAAGCGGTTCACTCTTTCTTTGGTAAGATGAATTTCTTACGAAGGTTTGTCCCTGACTTCGCAAAAAAGAAACATCATATTGTAAATATGGTGAAGGGAAATACTACCTTTCATCGGTCAACAAAAGGTAAAGTTGCATTCAATGATATTAAAGAAGCTATTGTTCATGTGCTAGTATTGGTTTGCCCAGACTACACTAAGGATTTTATTATGTATAGTTATGATTCTGAGCATACACTCTCAACAATTTTGGTGCAGTAGAATAGCGAGGGGTTTGAGTCCTCTACCGTGTTCATGAGTTGTCCTTTGAAAGCTCATGAATTGAAATATTCTCAAATAGAAAAGCATGCATTCGTTGTGGTTAAGGTAGTGAAACATTTGCGGTTCTACATACCTAACAGTCATGTCACTACACTAGTGTTTAATTCTACTGTCAAGTCAATCTTGACGCAACAAGAATTTGGTACAAAAAGAGGCAATTGGATTGCCAAAATTCAAGAGTATGACATGGACATAAATCCCACCAAGTTGGTGCATGGGAAAGGTTTGTGCCAACTTATTGCTGATAAAAATCCTGATCAAGTTTTTGATTCTGAGGAGGTAAGTTTTGAAGATATTCCAATTGTTCTGTTTGTTAGTACAACTGATGAATGGTATTCAAATATGACTTATTTTCTTACATATGGAGAATGTTTGGAGAATTTGACACATATGAAGAAAATAACAGTCAAGCTTAAGGCAAAAAAAATTGTCTTATGGGATAATGGTTTATACAAAAGAAGCTTGGACAAAATTTTTCTACGTTGTGTTGACAAGGCTCAACAAAGCAAGTTATTGGAATCTTTCCATAACTTGGCGTGTGGAGGAATTTTTTCTACACCAGTTACAACTCACAAAATTTTGTGAGCTAAGTACTATTGGCCTACCTTATTTCAAGATGTGTACAATAGGGTGCACATATACGAACTATGTTAGTAGTTCGTAGGGAAGCCTAGGTTGGTTGCTCTTCCACTCAAGCTAGTTGTCATTGAAGAGACCTTTCAGCAATGTGGCATTGACTTTAGTGGTGCCGTAAATCCACCTTCGGGCGTGGGACATGTTTATGTTCTCACGAAAATCAATTACTTCACCAAGTGGGTGGAGGAAATACCAGTAAAACATGCTACTTCAGAGGTAGTTTGTAGTTTCCTGAAGCAGAACATCATTTCCAGGTTTGGTGTGCCAAAAGAAATTGTAACAGATAATGCCACTGCATTCTCATCAAGTGAGATTACAAAGTTTTGTTTTGAACATGGAATCATATTATCACATTCATCAGATTATTACCCTCAAGGTAATGGTCAAGCTGAATCCAACAACAAGAACCTGGTCACTATCATCTGCAAGTTGGTTGATAAGAATCAATGGTTATTCCACAAGGCATTGTATGATGCTTTGTGGACTAACAAAATTACCCCTAAGCAGGTGATAGGTATGTCACCATTTCAAATCCTTTACGAGTTGAATGCAAAAATTCCAATCACATTAGAATTGCCCGCCCTCAAGTTGGCTAAGGCCATTGAGGATATGAATTTTGATCACTTAGTTGATAAGCATATTATGTATCTCTCTGAATTGGAGGAGAAGCATGTTCAAGTGGTGAATCGTATCACAGAACACCAGGAACAAGTGGAGAAGATTTTTGACAAGAAGACAAAGTCTTGAGATTTCCAAGTTGGAGATCTAATTCTCTTGTGGGACAAGAGAAGAGAACCAAAGGGTATGCATAGTAAATTTGATTCACTGTGGACAAGTTCATTCAAGATTCATCAACTCCGCGGTGAAAACAATTTTCTTCTTGCATACGAAGATGGAATGCCATTCGCTCTTCCACATAGTGGGAAACATCTGAAACACTTTACTCAATGAGGTGACATGTGTTTTGTAAATAATCGTACAGTCTTTGCATCTTTTTATTTTTGAGTCTTTTTGAGTTTTTTTTTTTATGCCTGACTCTATGCCCAATGGATGGATGAAGGCATTTAGAGATTGTATTTATTCTCCCTTTTATCATTTCAAAGAATGAATGAAGGCAACTCCTCAGCTAGAGCCAACTGTTATCCTTGAATCCAACTGCACTTGATTCATAGGATAACCCCTATGTAACTTGTCTATTTCATAGTCTCATGCACTCTAAGCATGCAAAATGAGGCATAATTTCACTTGTCTTTAAAGCATTTTCGTGATCCTTGAATCATCCTTTTGAACACTCACCTCGTTCCATTTTTCAAAAACCTTCGAAATGAGTATTTTTTTCACTTTTTGGTCTTTCTAGTGTTAGAAAATTTTTAGCCCATGCAAGGGTGTTGTTTTTTAGTGCTCCTACATGGGAAGCGAGTTTTTGTCATGCATTAGCATTTCTTTTCAGCACCTATGCATGTTATCAATATTTTAAATGTATTAGTGCAAGTGCACTCCTCTTTTTTCACATGAGTGAGCATTAATTTTACTCCAAGTTGTATTAATGCTTGTCTTATGTCTATCAAATCAATTTTAAAACCTCTTTGGACTCCTTATTTCTTTATTTCTTTGGTCGTTTGTATCATTTTTCCTTGAGGAGTGTGGTTGGATGTTTGTGTTCGGATATTTCTTGCTCTTGTTCGCATTTTGCAACATTTTGGTCGGGTTTTTCCTCATTGTTGACACCTTCTATTTAGGTATGTTAGGGTTTTTTGAATTTGCATATCTTTATTTTTAAATGGTTTTTATCTATGCCCAGGGTTTTCATTTTAAACACGTTTTACTATAATATCATGGTTCGTTGATTTTAGATTAAACTTCTTTTTTTCTAGTCAATTTTTTATACATTTTCTATGTATACCCATGAAAGCCTAGGTTCATCTCATTTCTTTCTTCCATTTTGAAGTTCGTTACATCTTGGCTTGGTCCTTATTTTATTTTCTAGAATCTCTACAAATTCATATTTTTGTGTTTCGATCACATACACAAGCAGAAGTATTCTGTGCCTTTGTACATGTATGAACCAGATATCCCTTGTGGTGTCAGTTATTTTAATCCATCTAGCTAGGTTTTTTCATATATGATGAACACTGAAGGAAGCTTTAATGAATGTCAAGGTTTTCATCCTGATATGCATATAATGCATGCCCTTCGAAAAAAATTTCTCGATCGACATGTTAGATTGATCTACCAATGCATAGGCGCTAAAATTTAGCATAGTTGCATGCAACATTCTTACAAAGCATGCAAGGTCACTATTTTTCAATGCCTTTACACCCATCCTTGTAAAGATTAGTGCAATATCCCTAAAATTTAGCACATTTGCACTCCAACCTTCAATACCCTATACAAGACATGCATTAGCGTTGTTTTTTAGCGGTTATGCATATGAAATTCCTAAGCATACAGGAGTGCTAAAAAATCAACGCCCTTGCACAAAATACTAAAATTTTCACTAACACCCAAAATCTTTCCAAAATGCTTTCCAAGCTCTATTTTTCTCATGACTACTCAATTTTTTCCACTCCATTGCTTCCATCTACTTGATCCATTACACTTTCTTGATTTTTCTCCCACTCCCACGCTTACTTAATGTAATATTTTTCTAAAGTTTGGGAGAACCCCTTTGTCTCATTGCAATGTCTTTTCATGTTCTTCCAAACATTTTTCAAGGCTTTCTTCACAAGTTGTCGACATTTCTTGATTCATTCAATGAGAACCAAGAAATCTCCATCTTCAAGTAAGAAAGTCATCATGAAGTATAAATACCAAGGTGTTTACTATCCTACAATGGTTTCATCTAAAAATTGACGAGATCAAAATGTAGTGTAAGAAAATGCATACCCTTGCATTTTCACACTTGTTTGGGCCTGCCTTACTTTGTTTATCCCTATTTATGTCTTAATTGGTCCTATTTTGCATCCACAAGCCTAATAAACTACATCTTTTTTGGCTAATCCTAACAAACATCAATGGATCAATGATAATTTAATGATTTTGGTTGTGTGTCCCTAATTTTTGGGTCGGGACTAAGACGCCACCTAGGGTGTCTTTTTCCCCCAAAGGTCTTGGGACCTTGATTTGAAGTGTGCCTTAAAGTGGCCCCTTTTTGGAGTATGTGCCCCGAGTTTCATGCCTTGGGACTAAGACACCATCTAGGGTGTCTTAGTCCCCCTTAAGGTATTTTCAAGATTTAATTTCAAATCTTTGTAGGATTTAGCCTCCTTTAATTAATGAATTCATATGTTGGCTTGTTGTGGTGTAATTTCAGGATATTAAGCATAGATAAGTATAAATACAAGGTTCCTTCCATTCATTTCTCACATCCTAACATCCAAGCATTCATGTATTCAAGCATTCAAGAGCAATTCATCAAGCATTTGGAGTCATCATCAAGATTCAAGCATCATATCAAGGATATTCTTGCATCATGTGTGTTTTTGAGCTCACATTTGTAATGTAGGGTTTTGATTCAAGCAAACAATTCAAGTAAAGATCTATCAAGCACTCCTTTGATTCAAGATCTACATTCAAGCTAGCTACTTCACACAAGTTTGCAAATTTCACAACAAGGGTTTGGTGAGTTGCAACATAGCACTTTGTTCATTCATCATTTCCCTCCTTTATTCCATTTCATTCCAAGGTTTAATTACCAACAAGGGGTTTGACCAAGGAAAACCCCCATTTACTAACAATCAACAACTTTTTTCTCTCTTGTGTGCCTGTGATTGCATATTTAGGTTGAAGACTTGAAGATCATTTGAAGTGCAAAGTTGCAAATTTGTAAAGTTGCCTTGCAAATTTTTCATCTTCATGGAAAATCACCTATAGGCCAGATCTAGAAGTTTCAGAACCTGAGATTCAAGAAGAAGGAAGTGCAAAAATCAAGCCTCAGGATCACATTCAGAGATTTCAAAAATTCTAGACGAGACAAAGTCACCACCTAGGGCATCTTAGTCCTCCCAAGGGTAGTTTCCAGAGATTCTTTCAGATCTTGTTCCGATATCCAAAGATTTTGCATCTGCCCCAAAAATAGGAGTGGGACTAATAAGACAGTAAGGGTGTCTTAGGCCTCCATAACATATTTTGATAACTTCTTTGAATTTCCAGAATCCTTGTCACATTTCCAGACTTCCTAGGTACATACATCATAACTTTCTGTTGCTTAATTTCATCATTTGTATCCTTCATTTAGCTTGCATTACTAGGTTTTGTAGGTTGAATGTTAAGTTGTCTTTTCCAAGCTTTTGCTTGGTGGTGAACCACTCAAAGTTTAAAGAACCCCCTCCTAGGTCTTCCTTGTTGAGAATTGAATCACCTTTGAGGTTGATAGTCAATCCAATTTGGGGTCCTAGGACATTGTTAAGTGGCTGAAAGAGAATAGAGGTGGGCATTCCCCCCCTTCCATTTTCTTTCTGGTTCATTTTGGTGAAACACCAATCCATGTTATGCCTCACGATCTTTCATACAATATCCTTTTAGGTGGACCGTGGATTCATGCAATGAATGGGGTTCCTTCTACTCTTCATCGTAAAATGAAGTATATCTACAACAAAAAACTGTACATGCTTGAAGCTGATCCTAAGCCATATAGTTGTTTGAACATTGAGAAAGGTAAAGAGAATCCTTTGAAAATATTGACACCAACTACACAAGTAGAACCCATACAAGAACAACAAAAAGATAGATGTCCTAAACCCTTCACAATGATATCACTAGATGATTTGGGATCATTGAATTTCAAACCAACATTCATGAGAGAATACAAGATCATAAACAAAGATTCAGACAAGGGAAAAGAAAAAGCGGTAATGTCAACACAAAATTCAGATGCCCCTTCGAAAGCATCTACCTCATCCACTTTAGAAGAAAAAGAAAATTACACAAAAAACTTTGATGAAATTGACTATCAACAACCTTTGAATCCTAAAGAAATGAAAAATATTTATGGAAAAGGTTATGAACTTATGAAACAACTTGGATACAGTGGAAAAGGATGTGGTGCTAGAGAACAAGGTATTTGTGTCCCTATAGAGCCTAACACGAAAGAAACAACTCATGGTCTTGGTTATTGTCCTTTCATAAAAATAAACTCATCAAACAAGCCTTCACTCAATATCAACACTCTCACAAAGGATTCCTCTAAGCTAACTTTGGAAATAGTGCAACCTAAATTGATAGACACTAGTGGTCTTGATTGTTATCATTTGCAAGAAACAAAGAAATCCTCGCTTAATGTCAATGTCATCACAAAAAACACTAACTATTTGAATTTGATAGATTTTACACCCTCCAATGAAGGAGAGAAAAGAATCTCACATTCTAAAGAGTCTTGTGTAAGTATGACATCTTGCACTAAGCAAGAGATATATTTGTCACAAAATAACGAAACATCCTCTACTTTTTATCAAGAAAGTATCTTGTTGAGACTCCTCCAAGATCGTTTGATATCGCTCCCTCCAAGAAAATGAAAGAAATTTTATTACAAGACTTCATTTTTTGCATATCATAGAGTTCATGGTAATTCTACTAATGAATGTAAATCTTTGAGTAATAAAATCCAACATCTTAAGGAGTTTGGTGCTCTTCCTTATGTGGGGACACCTAACTCCTCTAATCAATACTGGTTTTCACTCTAGCATTCATTTCATCAATTATTTCAGCTCATCCTTGTCCTGCACTAAGTGGAGGCAAGGGGTTAGGTAGCCTTACCCTCGTATGTCACCTGTCATTTCCTCTTTTGGCTAGTTGACCACCTTTCATGTACATATAAGAGAAAGCTTGCGATGTGGATGACATGCCTTAAGTTGGCTCGCATGTGACATACTAAGTTATCTTTAGCATTATATTTTTGGGGGTAGCCCTTCCATCCTATTGAATGACATAGCTTATTTGGAAACATATGACTTGGCATAGGGATTTTAGAATAAGCTCTCATGTCTTCCTCTACTTTAAAGAAATTGCTCAGAGCAATGGTGTTAGCGATGACTTTAAAGTGGGGGCATACATCGACATTCATGTTTCATTGTGCGATTTTCTTTCTTCTTGCAATGCGTTCTTTTCTCGGTGGTGTCATTGGGTTTGATTTCCTCTGAGAGTGTGATATTTCCTTGTACTTGTCCTCTCTTGGAAACATTAAGTACAATGTTCCCCAGGATGAGACCTTGTATTTATCCTCTCTTGGAGACATTAAGCACACTATTCCCTAAGAAGAGACCTCACATGAACGAAGTAAAATCCCTTTGAAAATCCCTCTTTCTTGTTGTATTTTTCCTTTTTGTACCTTATTAAAGTCATGGAGGTATGGATTTAATATGGTCCCTTGGGGCTCACCTAGTGAACAACTAGCTTCACTAGCCCTTGTGAGCGTGCATTTTTTCCTTTTGTCCTTATCATAGTCATGGGGGTATGACATTGATGTGGACCTCTTGGGGCTCACCTAGTGAACAACTAGCTTCACCAGCCCTTGTGAGCATGTGTTTTGTTTGCATAGTAGACAATGCGTTCCACTTGTAAACATTTTTTGGATAAACAACCTAGACCCGATCCATAGCACGTTGGACGACTAGTCAAAGCTTGATCCGTTGCATTTTTCTTTTCCCTTTTTTCCCTTTTCTATCTTTGATGGTGTATGTTTGCAATCTAGTTATGGCTTCATTTACCATCCTCATGCGTGTTCCTTTGTGCTTGTGTTAGTTTTCCATAGGATCTTGATCCTAGGGGCTTGGCCACCCTCTTGATTATTGTCATCCTATCTTACTAACATTCATACATTTGAACCCCTCTTGATTGCATGGTTGACTACTTTAGTGTGATTTTAAAGCAAGTTCATCCTCTCACTAAAGTGGGGGATAAATGTGGTGTAGGAAAATGCATACCCTTGCATTTTCACTCTTGTTTGGGCCCACCTTGATTTTTTTATCCCTATTTATGTCTTAATTGGTCCTATTTTGCATCCACAAGCCTAATAAACTGCATCTTTTTCTGGCTAATCCTAACAAACATCAATGGATAAATGATAATTTAATGATTCTGGCTGTGTGTCCCTGATTTTTGGGTCAAGAATAAGATACCACCTAGGGAATCTTTGTCCCCCAAAGGTCTTGGGACCCTGATTTCAAATGTGCCTTAAAGTGGCCCCTTTTTGGAGTCTGTGCCTCGAGTTTCATGCCTCGGGACTAAGATGCCACCTAGGGTGTCTTAGTCCCCCTTAAGGTATTTTTAAGATTTAATTTCAAATCTTGGTGGTATTTAGCCTCCTTTAATTAATGAATTCATATGTCAACTTTTTGTGGTGTAATTTTAGGATATTAAGAATAGATAAGTACAAATATAAGGTTCCTTGCATTCATTTCTCATATCCTAACATCCAAGCATTCAAGTATTCAAACATTCAAGATCAATTCATCAAGAATTTGGATCCATCATCAAGATTCAAGCATCATATCAAGGATATTATTGCATCATGTGTGTTTTTGAGCTAGCATTTGTTATGTAGGGTTTTGGTTCAAGCAAACAATTCAAGTCAAGATCTATCAAGCACTCCTTTGATTCAAGATCTACATTCAAGCTAGCCACTTCACACAAGTTTTCAGATTTCACAACAAGGGTTTGGTGAGTTGTAACATAGCACTTTGTTCATTCATCATTTCCCTCCTTTATTCCATTTCATTCCAAGGTTTAATTACCAACAAGGGGTTTGACCAAGGCAAACCCCCATTTACTAACAATCAACAAGTTTTTCCTCTCTTGTGTGCTTGTGATTGTAGATTTAGGTTGAAGAATTGAAGATCATTTGAAGTGAAAAGTTTCCTTGCAAAGTTGTCATCTTCACGGAAGCTCACCTACAGGCCAAATCCGAAAGTTTCAGAACCTGAGATCTGAGAAGAAGGAAGTGCAGACATCAAGCCTCAGGATCACATTTAGAGATTTTAGAAATTCTAGACGGGACTAAGTTGCCACATAGGGCATCTTAGTCCTCCTGAGGGTATTTTCTAGAGATTATTTCGGATCCTATTTTGACATCTGAAGATTTCGCATCTGCACTGAAAAACAACAACGAGACTAATAAGACACTAAGGGAATCTTAGTCCTCCATATCATATTTTGACAACTTCTTTGTATTTCTAGAACCCTTTTCACATTTCTAGACTTCCCAGGTACATAAATCATAACTTCTTGTTGCTTAATTTCATCATTTGCATCCTTCACTTAGCTTGCATTACTAGGTTTTGTAGGTTGAATGTTAAGTTGTCTTTTCCAAGCTTTTTATTGGTGGTGAACTCCTCAAAGTTTAAAGAACCCCCTCCTAGGTCTTCCTTGTTGAGAATTGCTCAGCTTTGAGGTTGATAGTCAATCCAATTTGGGGTCCTAGGACATTGTTGAGTGGGTGAAAGAGAATAGAGGTGGGCATTCC
Source organism: Sequoia sempervirens (assembly GCA_007258455.2). Classification (NCBI taxonomy): domain Eukaryota; kingdom Viridiplantae; phylum Streptophyta; class Pinopsida; order Cupressales; family Cupressaceae; genus Sequoia; species Sequoia sempervirens. Next base: position 71,622 of record VDFB02252976.1, read on the forward strand.
TCCCCCTTTCCATTTTCTTTCCGGTTCACAAGGATATGGAGATAGGAAATTTGGACATGGATGAATTTGTCAAGAGCAAAGAAACAACCTCTAGACCAAGAGTTGAAGGTGGTAGTTGATAGTAACATTCATTTGGTTGCTTAATTTTTGGTGGCATCTCACTGTCCTGAATTTTTTCTACAAGTGGCTTCTCATTACGTCAGAGAAGATATGAGTGTTATAGATTCTTTGGGCCATATGACAATGAGACTTGACACATATTTCTTTGATATGGTTTTTCAAGTTCCATATATGGGGTCCTATACATATCTCACTATTGAACATGCTCAGGAAACTCATGGCAAGAATCAGAATGTGGCTAAGCAATTAATCAACACCAAGTGGTTAAAGACCAAGGCCTAATCTAGCAAGATGGCCTAAAAGATTCCCCCACAATGATTTTTTGGATGATGTGATTGCTTTGATCACTTTCCTGAGTAGGGTTAAAGGTTTTCCAACTTCTTCAACATTTCAAGAATGGATGTATGAGTATATCAAGATTATCAAGAGGAAGAAGTAGCATCTCTTTAGGGGTGAATAAATTAGTGACTCAATCCATGATCAACTTATTAAGGTGCACACTTCCTTGAAGTTATACATGACTTCATACCTAGTATATGCTGTAGCTACAATGAGACAATATCCAAGCTTGTCATCAAAAGGAGATAGAAGATCATATGTGTCTGTACACAAATATTATCCTCAAATAACCCTTAAAGGAAGTATCAAGCACTTTAGAAGGGTAAATGATTATTTATTTGCACCATTATTGTGTATGCTTGATTCATCACTGGAAAAGAGAAGAGTTTCAAACAAAGCATGGTAAGTTTTGAACAACTATGGATGCATTTTTTTACAATTCCCTACTTTCACCTATCTTAGAGTGGGTTGCTTTATAGGATATCCTTACATGCTGCCAGGTATCCTATTGATAAACTTGTACTAATGGAGTTGCGTAGGCAAGTTATCTATGTGCATAATCATCAACAATCTATTCATAAGTCAAGGTTTAAATTCCCTATCTCAATTGGAAGGTATTCGGTTCAGACGGTGCCTAAGGCCAAATAGTAGAATTAGAAATGTCAATTGCAACTATGATAACCTTTAAAGGAAGAGTCAATTTTGACTATAGAGGCATGGAAATCAAGATAAAGAAGAGTCATACACATATCTACCGTGTTGAATATATTTGGGTAGAATGCAGAGATGATGAGAATGTCAGGAGAATGGATTACTATAGGCTCATTGTGGAGAAAATCTCCGATCTTGGTTTAGTAGATCTTCCTATAGATATAGTTGACACCGATGATATCATGAATGCTGCTTATGAGGAAAAACAAATAAAAAACAAACCTTTTCCTCCCATCCAATGGTACCAAAAGGAGGTTACATCTATCTGGTAAAGGTTTTCTCTTATTTCAAGTAACACCAATGTATGGTTCCAGAGGAAAGGCATTAAGTTGAAACCTTTCACTACGGGTTTTGAGGGTGAGGTTTTTGATGATCAAGCAAGCTAGCAACATGAACTCAAAATTAAAAACAAAGAAATTATTCTTTCCTCTTCCACACGTAAGGGACCAAAGATCACATTTACTTGTGGTAAGAGCACATCACCATCTGGTGAAGAAGAGCAACCTATGGAGGAAGAACATGTACAAGAGGAAGGCGAACACATAGTAGAAGGATGAAGAAATGCGGGTATCACCACATGATAATATCTTGTAATATCTTCCCCAAACATCATCACCTATTTCTGCAACAACACCTTCAACTCCCCCTATTCCTACCTCTCCTCCTCCTCCTCTTCCAATTTCACCTCCACCTGCAACAGTTTTACCTTCACTCAATATAAGAATACCTCCATTTGTGTCATTACATAAAATTATTTCATCCCCTTCTTCAGGATCAATATTACAAAATGTAGAGGTTATTTTTGGTTCTCCATCCTCCATTCCTAGTTTATCATTTCCTTCCTTTGATATTTCCTCACAGTCGGAGTTTTGATCGATTCATGAATGAATCACTACCAGATGCATCAAATGTGAAAATTCTAGGTGTCGTGATGACTGAGACTCCTAATATTGTAACTACTACATTTCTTCCTGCAAATATAGGTGTGGCTCAAGTAATGGAAATAGGGCTAGAAAGTAATGTTTCATTTGTTCCTCCATGACTTTCTGCACAAACTCCCAAAAGGAAAAAGCAGACAATTTTTCTTGATGAGCTTGATTTTGGGGAGTTAGCTCCACCAAATCCCAAAGGGAAAAAGAAGCCAAAGGTTCTCTCAAGGCTTCATATGGATAAGTCTAGATATAAGTACGTGGAAGTGGTAGAACCTCCTCAAGGTAAAATCCATGAAGAAACTAACATAGAGGAATACACCATTACAAGAATTGAACTGGAGAAAATCACACACAAGTGCAAAAGAAGATGCTCAAATGTCTTTGATTGCGTTAATGGAGTATTTCGACAAACTAAAAGAGACCAAGGATATGTATAAAGCAAAAGCTGAGCATCTCACCTCTGTGCTAAGGAGGATTACAAAATATTTTGAGGTTGTAGAACCTATTGCAATGAGCATAGAAGAACCTTTGGTCTAGAAGGTTGAGAAGTACTATTCAAAGGGTAAAATCATGTATGAATTTGTGGATAGAATAATTAAGTAGGGATCATAGTTCATGACTACTACAGTGGAAATAATTGCACAAATGTCAAAGGTGAAACTTGAGCTAGAAAAGATAGAGAATACACTTTTCTTTGAGAAAAGGGAGATGAAACAAAATCTTGAGTCTTGGATCTAGCTAAAGAAAGTAAAACTGGGTAAGTTAGTTGAATTTAGGGTTATTCCTTACAAAGATAAGTATGTGGAGATCAAGGAATCAATCAAGAATCACATACATGTCATTAAGAGCTTAGTCAAGGACGTGCTAAGAGTTCAAGAAGATGTTGAAGAGAACCATGTGATTTTGGTAAACAAAATTGAAGAATTGTCAAGTAAGCTTCTTGATGATGATCATACATTTCTTCTATCCAGTGAGTTTATTCAAATGTTCAAGGAAGCAATCCAGAAACAGGTTGAAGATGAAGCATTTTCATTAGCTTCTATGGACACCCTGTGTGATATACAACTAACCTTGGATAATCTCAACACACATTTGGATCGATGCAAAAAGGCTTGTTCTTCTACGAAGAATTCCATCATAAAATTCTATACTATCATTGATTACACTTCAAGACCAAATGAGGCAGTGATGCTGAAGATCCTAAAGAAATATGAGGATTTCCAAGCTCAAAGCATGGAGTAGTAAACTTTTCATATTTCCAGAGTTAGTTAATTTTTATGCCTTTTCACATGCATTATGTAAATAGGCATTGACATTTTTACATGAAATTTTGTATTGATGCAACAACATATAAAAACAACACAAGTTTTATGTCAAAAAGAACTGTCATTGAATAAGTCAAATTAGTTAGACTTTTTCCTAGATTAGCTCATAGCTCTCATCTATAAATATGAGATAGCTCTTTGGTATTATGTACCTTTAATCTTTTGAAATGAAGTGCTACCAAAATTGTATTCCAAATTTGAAACTTATAGTTCAAATTGCATATCAATTTCAATCAGTAAAGAAGGCGAATTTGCATACCAACCTTTGTTTTGGATCAAATTCGAATGAGTGAGAATGTTCTTATAACTTTCTAACTGATTTATCTTGTTAATTGATTGAATAAGTGGTGTTTCCTTATGCACGATATGAGGGAATTCAAGCTAAGTTTTATAGACTTTGTGTTATATGATTTACTCAAAGATTGTGTGTGTGCTATTAATATATTTTGGTGAAGAATTGTCAAGACTTTGAGCTTGAAATTATTCATTTGGTACGTGGATATTTTTGTGGCGTAGATTGAAAGACTTTTTGCTCCAATTTACATCACTTGTTATCGAAGAACTCTTATTGGGAACAACGAAAAGACTTTGTGCTTTCGTGTGTTTTTTGGTTACATATCTTTTGGTTATACCAGTATTCTTGGATTATGCTTATGTCTAATTGAGAATATTGGGATTACTGCTTAGGTTATTACTTAGAATTGTTTAGAATTATGAAGTAACACCATGGAACATTGTAAACACATTTTCTGAAATAAGAGAAAATGATGAATGTAACACACCCCCTACATGGTTAAAATAGTGTATATATTGTAAAGTCTAGCATAGTTTACTTTTTGTTCTAGTAAGCACTAAGAAGGGAGCCTCCCATTTATGAGAGGAGAGATTTATCTTATAATTGTGGTTGAAATTCACGATTTGTAATCTGTAAAGGGATTACAAAATATTCACCCAACATGCTGACTATGTGAGAAGAATTTTTCATTGAAGGAAACACTAAAACAAGATTAAAATTCTATATGGTCAACCATTATTACTAAGAAAAAGATAAAATTCCATTCTTTACATGATCAACTAGTATAAGGAAGTTTAAATAAAGTAATATTTATAAAATAATATACATGTATAAGAGATTTAAGTCGCCCAAGTTAGAGACACATAAAAGATTAAAGGTGAAACAATTTTTCTATTCATTATAGAGCAATGATTAATATCAATGAAGGCAATCATATATTAATCACCCAATTTAAATTGTATAAGACAAAAAGTCTAAGGGAAGTGATCAAGTCAAAGTGTTAATATGTGTAGCATCGTGAATTGTCACCCATGACAATTTCGCACAATGTTTTTCTCCCCATAAGTTCATGGACCTAAGTGAACACCTAATGTCCCAAATTATGCATTATGTGGTCCATTTTAACATTTATCAACAAATTTCAAGTGGAAAATCTAAGAATTTATTCAATATTTTTTTCCCTAGCTTTTCAGATCCTAAAAAAGTGGATTTGGACAATGACGCCCTTGACACCCTTTTCCTCTTAATTGGGCCAAAAATTTACAAGGTCAAAGGTGGAATTTCATTTAATACTTTTCTCTTGACACTTCATACTTTGCAAAATGGGGCTAGGACATAGGCACCCTGGGTGACTATGCCCTCTATTTTGGATATCCAAATTCAAATATGTTGGAGTTGGCATTTTATTATTTGAATTTCAAATGTCTAAAGTTGGCCATTGGGATATAGTTTTTAGGAAATTAGATTAAATGCCTATAAATACCTAGTTATTACATCATTTAAAAACATTGGAATTATTGAGCAAGACTTATGATCAAGAGCATTACCAAGCAAGTCAAGAACAACATTTTAAAGATTTATTGCAGTAATTCAAGATCCAAACGTCATGTCAAAGTGTATGTGAGTTTGTTCATGTTTATGTTTTCATATTGTTTGTAAGTGTAGACATCCAAATTTGACCACTCCCATATGGTCAAATTCATCCCCTTTATTCGTCTATCTCATATTCCCCGTCAATATCAATTAAATGATCTATTTAACTAATATTTCCCCCTTTCCTAAGGTTTCTAAAGTATTTAATTTAATAATTAAATACTTTACCTTTCATCCCTTCCTCTCTAAATTAAATAAATATATCAATTTATTCAATTTAGTCACTTAACCTTTTCAATTTAAATCAATTTTAAATTCCCTCTTTTCTCTCTCCTTGTCACATCGTCCATAACCCTCTTCTAATCTGGATTATTTTAATTAATCCATGATTAGGATGTGCACACCCTTAATCAGGATTAATATCACATCCTCCATATTTTGGCCACTTGTCTCTAATCCTTCATTAATCTTCTTAATCACCTGTTTGCACAACTTTAATCTAATCCTCTTGCCATCTTTGGTATGTCCTCCAAGTCAACATTTCATAAGTACTTTCTTTTTTTAGCCTTGACCTCTTCTCCATGTGAATTAAAAATTCACATTTATTCATTCAATGCTACCCTCTTCCCCATGAAGGTTGTTGGGAAATTCTAAATCCTCTCATAAGTCACATCACTCGCATGGGACAAGGACCTCATTTATGAGGACCTTGCCTTATCCTCAAGGTACTCCCAATCATGTGAATTTAAAATTCACATTTATTATCCCAACAACTTCTCTCTTCCCCATGATGATTAGTGAGGAATTCTAAAATTCCTCACTTGTCACCATCCTTCTCACATGGGGACAAAAACTTCCTTTTTGGGGAAATCTTCCCCTAATCCCAAGGTAATTGCAAGTACCTCCACCTCACCTGTCCTTTTTCCCTATCATTTCCACATGGAAAGATGTGAGGGCTTGTGAGTCCTCAACTCACCACAACCCTCCATCTTGTCCACTTTGGCTAAATCCTAGCCATTCAATCCTCTAGAGACTCTTCCCTTAAAATAGAGGATTTGGTCTCATTTTTTCTCATAACACACATTCACAACATGCATATCAAATTCAAACAATTCAACACTCTCAAGCTCAAGCACTTGCATTCTTGCATTCAACCTCCATTGATGCATTTTGAAGCTTCCATTGCATGCACTTTCACTTGCTTATCCAAATACCCACATCTCTCATTGCATTCATCATCCAACTTAGATCACTTTGCATATCATTTCATCATATTTTCCATCAAGGAGCACACATCAAATCTCCATCAAAGGGCTAACCAAGAAGATCAACTTAGACAAGGTATATTTGTTGTTTCATCTTTCTTTGTTTAAGTTCAACTTAGGCTAATCTTGAGGTGGTGTTGTGTATTATTTCTCCTTTGTATTTTTTTTGTTTTGCACTTTTTAGGTTTAGAAATCACGCTGCACACAGTAAGATCTAACTCTTGTAGGTATTCAAGAAATTCAATCAAGAAAGATCCAAGCCTTGAGGAGATGTGTGTGACTTCAGTCCTCCAAGGAAGTCATTAAAGGGTAGTGAGTTGCAACACTTTGTGGATTCATCATTCCTTCCTATCATTTATCCATTTATCATTGACATTGTCATAGTGCAAGTGGAAATATTAACACGGGGTTTGACCAAGGCAAGACCCTAAATGACACAACCTTTCTTCTCTCTTTGAATGTACAGGTTTCTAGTATGAAGAAGATTGAAGGTCAATTATTTTTTGTTGCAATCAAAACCCTACACCTTGACAACTCACATAAACTTGGTTACTGAATTATCCAATTATGATCTGATGATGCAACAAGTGGGAAACAAAATCTTTGATTCAACACTAGAGGACTGCAAAAATAGATCTAAATTAGCCCTACAAAGATAGTTGCACCTAGGCACCTATGTACTACATTTTCAGCTCCAAATTTATATCGTAGGTGCACAATGTCCTACTCAATCTGTTTATGTTTGTGATTTCTCAGATCTATTGTATTTACATCAAAACAATAATTTACATCATTAGGTCAATTGAATTATTGTATTTCATCCTTAGATCACTTTTATACTTGGTCTAGGGTTGGTTGACTCACCTATTAGGCTGTAAGTCAATCAGATACTTTATCCAAATCCAATCAAACCCATCACATCCATCCCATTCCATAGATTCCAATGAAATTGGGGAAAGGTGTCCAAACCCTAAATTGAAAGATCTAAGGTTTCCCTTTCCCAACATTTCATTTTCGTAAACCCAACATGAATATCGAACTTCAATAGACCTTGTGCGTTTCTCATTTTTCTACCTTGTCTTGGGGGCTCACCTAGTGACTACCATACTTCACTAGTTTGTGTTTCCTTCTATTTAAGATTCACCTAGAAAATATTAGACTTTGTTATCCCATGAGTCATGAACGCCTTTGGTGTGGATTCTAGCATAACATAGCTTGCTAGCCCATGATCATCCATACCCTCCTTGTGCATTTTGTGTTGATATTATGTATGTTTCCTTCCTACATTTCATACATATGTGTGTTCCTTATTGCTCATGTTGGTTTTCCATGGGATCTTGGATCCTGGGGGTTTGGGATATATTCAATAACTTCCTTCTCAATTGTTTTCTTGTCTTCAGGAGGAACATCTAGATGTAGCTCTATTGTATCATATAGTAGGTTATACTAAACGATTCCATTTAATATGGCCCCAAAATCAAGTGGTTCATATGTAACCAAAGGGGTTTTCTCAACATCCTCTTTTGTAATCTTCTTCCCTTTCTTCTTTTACAAGGAGATATCTTCTTTTTTAATTTCTTCAACATCATTTGATTCTATCTTATTTTTTTTCTCTTTTTGCCTTTCATTTAGGCCTAGCATGTCCAATTTTTGTGGCCTTTTTCCCCAAAAAAGTTGAAAATAAAGCTTTCCTTTTATTTCCAGATGTTTGTGTAGACTTAGAGGGTTGCGAAATAGATGCAAAAATAGAGGAAAAACTACTTGATCTCCTTGGACCTTGACTAGCTTCTAGAGGAACAATTTTGGAAATATAAACCTCCACAGGGATATTGATGAAGGAGGGATACTCTCCCTTCAAATCTGAAATCAAAACACTTCAAGAAGAATAAAAACTAATGTGCAAAATTTGTAACAAGATCATAGCTTTTATATCTAACTTCTTCAACATAGTTTTTCCAAACTTTAGAAATGAATACAAACCCTTTGAAATATGACTACAACAAATAAATCAGTCTCATGGAATGATGTACAAAAATATAAATGAGTCTCAAACTCATCTATGACAAGAAATTAAAAAAAACTACAACAAAAACAACTCTTTCCCTTCACTTACAACCTCAACCCACAACTTGTAGAGGCAATCTTCAACCTGTAGTTGTTCCTGTCTTGCAAAAAAATATCATAACCTCAAATTGCTGTCTTCAAACCCTCATACCTGCAACAAAACATCCTTTCCACCTTCTCCAAGAAAATCCACACCTGCAACAACAACCCACATAGTCTAACCAAGAATGGCTACCAAAACCAAGTCCAAATTGCCTGTAATCTTCAAAAATAGGCTCCCAAAGCTTCTCCAGAAAAAATCCACGGCCAAGTTGGGAAGAAACCTCCAAAAATCAATGCCAAAAACTTTCCATAATATAGAAAATACTTTTATAAATCTACTCCCACCAAAATTGCCAAAATGGGAGTCAATTCCTAGATTTTAGGCAGTTTCCAATGTAACTCCTGCCAACTCACCTTGGGTGCCCACATTTTCATGAATGAATTAATTAAATTTATAAATGCATCATTCAAACTTATAACTCCCTCCAAATCTCACACTCAAGTCTATTTTTTGCAAATTTTTAAAATTGACAATTTCTCAAAGTTCCCTCCTAAATTATCTCTATTCATAGAATTTGCAATAAAATAATAAAGGGTAATAATTTAATATTTATTTTATTCTAACCTTTCAAATTACCATATTAAATAAATCACCCACCAAATCTTAGGAAAATATAAAAAATTAAAATGCATTCTTTTGGTTGATGCAAGATTTCCCTCACAACCCAAGATGCTCTTGCATTAGATATCAAATATAGTCATTGAAGAAGTACCCAATATCTTATGGAGATCACATTTATCTTTTATTTTTGAATACCATGGAGCACCAATCTCCTTAAGCATGTTTTCCACTTTCTTTCAACTAGCTTCTTCTCTCTGTTGTTGGTAAATCTCCTCCATAATTTTTTTATATGTACCAAATCTTTTTGCTTTGGAATCCTTAGGTTTTGACAATAGAATATCTATATAACCTTGTACAAATTCATTCTCAATCTCATAAGGAAACTCAGATATCCAAGAGGTTCTAAGTTAAGCTACTTCTATAAAACAATGATACTTATTTTCCATAAAATTTGTCTCATTTTCATACTTCTAGACCAAATTAGATGGTATCATATATCTTCTTTGCATCTCATTTTGAAAATTCTTAAAAAATACCCAATAGAAAGTAGTGGAAGCTTGCTCATTCTTAAAAAAATTCATATGTTGTTTAATTTGTGTTGCTATCAGAGTGAATTTGTCCATTTTACCCTTAAAATTAGGTAACTCATTCAAAAAGAAGAAATTAAGGCATATAATCAAATAACCAAACCTAAAATTATAATTGGTTTCTTTTGTTTTCCTTAGGTTCTCCATTATCTGCTCTCTTAATAGCTCACATAGATCAAAGTTGGCACCTTCTTTAATTATTTGAATTGCATTGTGAATTGCAATGCACTAAATTCTTCTTCTCTTCCTCATCACTTGCATACACTTGACATCCTTTGAATGAGACCAATTTAGATCAAATAGAAACTAAATATGCCTCATACCAACCCTAGTCACTCCACATTAAATGCATTTCTTATTAGCAACTTTTTATTGTCTGTGATATCACAAAGATCCATTGTCATTCAACAAGCTTCCGCAAAGAGTGTATTTGCTTTAGAAATTTGAGCTTGAACAAATTCATATCACCATTAAACATCATGCTGAAGAATTCAAAATTTTATGCTTTAGTTTATACTCAGGTAGGGAAACTTTGAACCAATTTACTGAGGTGAATAAGAACTTGTTCAAATTTTGTCTTTACTAAATCAAAGGGAGCTTCTCTAAGGTTTTATTTGGATACACTTATAGGTAATGGAAATGTACCTTGCAATAACCATACCAACCACATAGTATATTCCTATTAAAATTGTCACTCTATATATGTATGTAGGTTTGATAACACAAGGTATTGCACCTTCTTTAAGAATATTAAATACTACATAAAGGATGTGTAACATTAAGAGCCCATAATTTTGTTATACAAATATAGATGTGGAAATGGGTGAGATTGATTGTAACATAATGTAGAATGATATTAAAATTGATTTGTTTGATTTAATTATGATGAAAGGTTGAGGAAAGGTAGATAGGTGCTTATATCTAGTTGGGAAAATAAAGTCTAGATATTTCAAACACAAAAGGATGCAATGACTAAAATTCACTTGCAACACCTTAATAAATATGTCACTAAAGACTACACCTACAAATCTATATATAATCTAGGATCTATGTATACAAATGAGAAGATGAATAAATTAAAAAATATTAAAATAATCTATCTTAGTAACTGTGAATAAACCATACATTTCTTATAGTATTCTACAAAATTACCTTGCAAAGGCTTTACAAAATTTTACAATCATTTGGCTAGCTACTAATTAGAAATAATAGCTAGAAATGCACATGTGCAAACATTTAAATAATGTGAAATGTACACTTTTAACTCATTATTCAAGGATTACAATATCTCATTACATCTTTGGGATAAAACTCATTGTTATAATACAAAATTTCTTGACCCTTTACTAGAAAATGAAAGCTTATGATCTACAATAATTTTTTCCTTGCTCTTTCTCTAAACCTTATTTTACATAATTGAATAATGAAAATATGTGAAATATATATCATTTGATGCATTGGAGCTACCTTAGTATAAGACTCATGGATGCCACGATTTGAAGAGGTTGTTGGGATTAGGGTGTCTCAACCTTTTCAAGTCATAGCATCAATGTTGTTAATTAATTATTTATTTTAACCTATGTATTAATTTTATGTCATTCCTATGATGTCACTCTGTGGGACCCACCACAATGTGTTTGTTTCTTACATGACATGTGACTTGGATGAAATGCATCCTAACTTGGTGGATATAGGTGTACCACTTGGTGGACCCCACTATGATATATTTTAGTGGAATTTGTCATAAGTTGTAAGAGTTGGACTATGATAGCTGCTATGATGGATTATGAAAAAACTATGACAACTTGTATGATAGTGTAAGTCATGAATAGTGAAATTGTGACAGGTGTCAATCTTACATGTGGTAGGTTCTATGCATGTCAAGTAGGACCTTGTGCATGCTTGCAAATTCCTTGCATGCTAAGATATTGGTTGCAATTTACATAAGTAGGTGAAGGTAGGTTCCTTGCATATTTATCTTTATGTTTGCATGCATTAATGAAGAGGATGATGACATTAGACATTTCTAGGCATCCATCTTGTAGCTCTATAAATATGGGTGCTCTCTTGAGGAGTTGAGTGAGGAGAATTATTCATTGCAGGGTTATGCTATCAGATATTCTCCAAAAGAGAAAGATATGATATCCTTGTTAAGACTTTGAGCTTGCAAGTGTATTGTAACATGTTTGTTGTTGCAAATTAATACATTGGTTTGATTCTTTAGAGTGTGAGATTTTTTAACCAAAAGGGTTTTCCCCATGCATATTGTTGCTTCTTCTCTTCTATTCTTATTCTTTCATGTCTTAATGTGATATTTACATGCTTCTATACTACCAAAATTTCTTTAGATTTACAAACTACATTGTCTTTCATCTAAGGGTTAATGTGATGGGAAATAAACTATGTCTATTTCCGCTTTAAAGGCATAGTATTATGTGCTTGTATCAAGTTATTGAATAACTAGTTAAGGAAAAAAAAGCAAAGTATACTATAAGGTGCATACTAGTGGTTGTTCTAGGATGTTTTTCCCTTTTCAAAGCTCACCCACACTTTCTTGCATCACAATCACATGGTTTGTACCTAGAAGCATGTGTAAATATCTCTTTCTCTAGGCATGTTCATCCTTGAGCTCTTCAATGGATTTATAGGTTGTACTTGACGGTAAATAAAATTATATTTGATTTCTTATGGAAACTTGATGGAGAAGTAGACATATGTATTATGGAGTGTAATGTTAGAAAAGGCTTATTAAATCTACAAGATGGAAAATAAAGGATCGTTTAGAGTAAATTTATCTACCTCATTAATGGTGGCACGGTTGATCTCATATTCTATTATTGAAAATACATTTGAATGATTAAGAAATTATTTTCATTGTAGGAAAAAATCTGGTACTTGTAAGGACAAATCTAGGTGTTATTGACAGTTCCAGAGCAACTTGGAGGTGTTTGGGGAAAATAGGAGGCATCCTAGAGAAATGTAGAAGCTTGAGAAAAAATAGGATGTGAGAATGGATGATGTGAGATTTTGGGTCTCGACCAAATATGAGATGTGGGCAAAAGAATTGATATCTTGAAGTCCATAAGAACTCCACAAAGAAAAGAAAGACGATATGGGAGCATCATGGAGAAGTTGTGGGAAATAAGTGTAGGAGTGGACATAGAGACATGATGTATATAAAAAGGGGATATTATTTATATAAGTTAGGCTGACTTTGAAAATAGGAAGAAATAAGTGAAACATACCAAGGGAAGTCCTTGCTAGAAAATAATCTAGAAGTGGATGTTGGACTAGGATATTTGTCCACATTTCTAGAGGTGAGTAAGAATTCTACAAGGAGGAAGTTTTTGGTGCAAGATGAAGGGAGTGGATGCTTGACCACAATAAGTTTAGATCCACTAGAAAATATATAAAAAGGGAAAAGTGGAGATAAATATGATTTTACAAGGAAATATTGCAAGATAGGATATGGGATGTGGGAAGAGGATAAGGGAACATTATGATGGACCTGAAAATTCCATAAAAGTGGGTGAAGGAAGAATATAGAGAAGTAACCTAGGGAAGTGGATGTTAGGACTAGATATGGGAAATGTCTAGATCCACTTTAAAATCCTACAAATAGGTGAAGTGAAGGGAAGAAAAGAAAATAACACCATAAGAGACCATGCAAAAAATTACGTGTAGAATATGATACCATATCAAGATATTCAAGGTTTAGCATGAAAATATATAATTCCACACCCAAAGTACACAAACTCATAAAAACCATAGGAAATGACCAAAATACTCCCAAACTTAGGATTTCCTTAGAATTTTATAACTTTCATTGTTGGCCCACAGTTGCCGTTGCACCAAAAGATCGACCTGTTAATGTTTGATACAACTGCTAGAGCTAACAGATCCATGGGAGGCGGTTAGTCCATGTCACGAATCTTGAGGGGAGTGCTGACCATCTGCCAACAAACTCCCCCTCAGCGTTACCCGAGGGGATTCGAACCTGACACCTTTGGCTCTGATACCAATTGTTGGCCTATAGTTGTCGTTGCACCAAAAGATTGACCTGTTAATGTTCGATACAATTTCCAGAGTTAACGGATCCACGGGAGGTGGTTAGTCCATGTCACGAATACCGAGGGGAGCGCTGACCATTTGCCAACATTCATCACATGACATGAACTTGGAGAATAATAATGAACAACATAACTGACTTGAGGAAGGGAGTTCATTGGAAATTTTCCCAAATTGGTTATAAATCATGATCACACATAAGGCTAATTACATGGGAGAACAAAATTTAGGAAAATTTATACATATTCAAATTTGGTGTCAACATTGGCTCTAGTAAGGGATGTCTCTCTCTTGTAGGAAAACAAAGAATCTAACTACTCTAGGATGCATATTGAAAAAGAGAAAAGAAAAAGGGACAAGATAAATGCACTTCATCATATGATCAAATAGGGATCATGATTGCACAAGGACAATACACAATATAATATTTACAAGAAAAGACATAAATAAAGGAGGAAATTTGAAGAAAATATGTACATATGCCCATAAAGACTGAACATCCTCAAGATAATTTATGCTTGAGATGCTAGCCATGAAATAGAAACTCCATAAATTCTCTATCTAGACTCTTGAGGTGGAAAGTTCTTTAACCACCCTTTTCTACAACTTGCTAGGGACAAATCCATAAGGCACCAAATTTACCATATTTTTCTTTATCTTTGGATCTAGAGTTTTACTTGAGGACAAGATCCCCAACCTATAAATATCTTTGGATAACCTTCTTATTTAATAAATACTTCATATTTTACATCATATCATGTTTCTTTCATGGGAAACCTTCTTAATTCTTTTAACTCAGTCAGTTTATACACTCTTTAGGAGATGATATCATTTCCCTCTCCTTTAACTTGTTAGATTAGTTTGTATATAGGAAATTCAAGGTTAATTAATATATTAGCTTCAATTCCATAGATCAATTAAAATGAGATCCTACCAATAGCCTTCTTATAGGTTATTTTGTTTTCCCAAACAACAAATTTTAATTTATCATCCTATCTTTTCTTGTTTGAATCTAGTGTCTTCTTGATAGTAGTCATGATACAATTATTACTAGATTCAACCTATCCATTTCCTTGTGGATGATAAGATGATGAATGCATTAAATTTATCCCATATTTGGAACACATACAAAATTCATGGGATTTAGAACACATTGCACTATTAGGAAATATCCTTGATGGAACACCAAACCTTGCGAGATATTGTTTAACAAGAAGTTAATCACCAATTTAGATGTAGAATTTCTAATGGGTATTTCCTACACCCATTTGGTGAAACAGTTAATGACCATTAGTATCCATTTATATGTATTTTTAGATTTATCAACAATATCCCTTATAAAATCAATACCTCATTGCTGGAATGGAGCCTCAACTATTATGGAAGTTAGGGGGAGTGCACTTGTAAACTTCATCTTGCCTAAAAACCTCTATTAAGAATCACACATTTTTATAAATTTAGCCACATCCTCGAATAATGTTCGCCACCAATAATTTTCTCTAATGATCTTATAAGTAGTAGTATTAGACATGAAATTTATGTCACATAATCCTTGGTGACATTCCTTTATGAACTTTATGGATTGCTCCTAGTCTAGATACTTAAGGAGTAAACCATCAAGGTTCCTCCATATCAATTTGTTCTAGAGTAATATATAGCTTTGAGATATTAGCCTCAATGCCCTTTTCTATTGATCATCCATTCTTGGGAGATAGATTAGATTTTATAAATAAAAATGATATCCTTGTACTAAGGAAAATCCTTCAAATGGCATAAGGGAAGTGTTGTGTCAAAGTTCACTTGATACACTTTAGTTGCATTCAAATTTGTACCAACCATTAACTTGGCAAGGCCTTGACTTATAACTAGTTTGGTGGTCTTAACCACCATGTAGTATTCCTATATCTTTTTGATCCATCTATACCTCCAACTTGATGTCTCTTGTTGAATAAATATCTCTTACAACTATACATGTCACATAGGTAGTGATTTTAACTCCTAAAAGATGTGATCTTAAGTTTTTCATTACCTTGGCAAGGGCATAAGCATAATTCTCCACGTGATGGAGTAGTTCAATTCAACATTTATCAATGATTTTTTGAAGAAATAAATTGGTTTTTCATATTCGTTAATATTTTTTTGAAGAAAAACAACATTAATTATATAGAATGAAGGAAAATAAAACAAATGAAATGAATTAGAATAATTAGGACTTGCTAAGGTTGGTGACCTTTTGAGTGCATATTTAATCTTCATGAAGGAATCAATCAATTCCTTATTCCAACTAGTTGATTGTCCCTTTTTCAGCCCCTTATAAATTACCTAAATATCCTCTAAAAAAATTTAGGAACAAACCTTCACTCATGTTGATCTCCCAAAATTTTCTACACTATCTTGATTATCTTGGGTTGAGGAATGAGGTCAATTAATTTCACAATTTTTGGATCTTTTCTCACACCCTCCTTAGAAGTTATATGTCCAAGGACTTTTCCTTCTTTCATGATAAATATACACTTTTTTGGATTCAAGGAAATCCCATATTTCAGGCATCTTTGGAAGATCAACTCCAAGTGTTTACAATGATCATTTATATCCTTGGGGTATGTAGTCAAGTCATCTTGGTAGATTTCCATTATATTATGTATAGACTAGTAAAGGAAAAATCCATTGCCCTTTGAAAGTTAGCCCCTATATTTTTCAATCTGAATGACATCTCAACATAAATAAATGTTCCCCATGGAGTTGTGAAGGATGTATTTGGCTGCCTAAATTCCTTGAACATGGTTTTATTGTAACTCGAGAAGCCATACATTATTGACATTAGTTTTGACCCTGTCACCATCTACAAGAAATGGTCTATACTAGGAAATAGATACTTGATATTAACATTTTTCTCCACACAAATATTGATGTCTTCATTCTTATTTTTCACTAGGGAAATTTAGACACCTACTCTAAATGCCTAATTAACTTGATTTTTTTTCCCTTTTAGCATAATGAGTTATTTTTTCATTTAAGGGGATAATATGGGTTGATGGTTTTTTTATTTTGTCTAAAAGAATTTATGCTAGGATTCAATGGAATGGTATTCTAGAATAAATCTTCTCTATATGCTTTCAACTCATTATAAGACCAAATAAAACAATTTTTATATGTATTCAACAATGTAATCAACATTTTCTTCTCTACCATATTTATTTTCTTATTGAGGTAGATAATTGTAGGAGATGCTTGTTGTCATGTGAAATTGCACCCTAATGATCTAGGCTCAACATTCCAATGAAATAATGGGAATGATCTCAAGTGTAGGACCCTGATCTTGAGATCAAACCTTTGGAGAAGGTTGGCTTCCTTTCTAACCTAGGTGCAATAGTGTTGGTCCAACCCATCATTGAATTAACTCTAAACTAATCCTTTTTATTGATCTCCAGGGAAAATGGGAAAAAGGAAAGTGTAGTGTAGGAAAATGCATACCCTTTCATTTTCACACTTGTTTGGGCCCGCCTTGCTTTATTTATGCTTCTTTATGCCTTAATTGGTCCTATTTTGTGTCCACAAGCCTTATGAATTGCATATTTTTCTAGTTAATCTCGACATTCTCTAATGCATAAATGATAATTTAATGACTCCATCGGTGTGTCCCTAATTTTTGGGTCGGGACTAAAATGCCACCTAGGGCATCTTAGTCCCCCAAGGCTCTCGAGACCCTAATTTTGGCATCTCTGGATTGGGCCCCTTTTTGGTGTCTGTACCCCAAGTTTTTAGGACTTGAGACTAAGACGCCACCTAGGGTGTCTTAGTCCTCCTTGAGTCATTTTTTAGGATTTAATTTCAATTTTTGGCGAGATTTAGCCTCCTTTATTCAATGAATTCATATGTCGGCTTGGTGTGATATAATTTTGGGATATTAAGCATATATAAGTATAAATACAAGGTTCCTTCTGTTGGCGTTTAAATTCGCACCTCTGGAATGCGGATTTGAAAATGGACAACTATGCACAGATAAACTGCTCTTCAAATTAGGAGGGGAAGCTCCCTCTTGCTGATGGTGTTTGAAAGAAAGTAAACTAAAACTAAGTTGCCTATCTTTTTGATCAGCTTAGAGCACAAGGTTTTTTTAAACACAAACGCTGTAGCTGAGATTTTCTGATATAAGAAGTTCAACTATGACTAACTTAAACTAAAGACGTTCCTAACCTCTCAAGTAATAGCAGAGCAAGAGAAGTTTAGAAATTAACAAGGTAGATTTTCTGACAAAAATACTTCTATAATCTCTCTTTCAACGAACACCTACACACTTCATTGCAAGCTGAAATAAAGATCATAAAAGTAGAACATAGATAACTGAAATATGAGATTTTGGACCAAGGAAAAAGAGGCTCATGATTTTATTACTCAAATCTCTGAAACAAAGCTCACTTCTAACATGCCTTGAACAAGAAATTGCAGCTAAAGAGGCTTGCAAACTTATTCTTAACACAATAGAAAACAACAATCTCACTAACTCCTTGTTGGCTAAAGAGGCTCAACAATTTGCTTATCAAACACAAATGAACAATACTTGAGCAACAAATAGAAGGCACAATAGGCTCAGCGTTTTTGTTCTCACTAGCACGGTTAAAGAAACTAAATGAGCAAAGGATCTTATTTATAGAGAAGCAGAGGAGTAGGGAACCCTAAAATCTCCTTGCTTTCACAATCTAGGGCTTGCTCAGCAAGCAAGCTTTATTACTAAATCTAGAAAGATAAAACCCTAGAAAGCAGAAAAAAGCGGGAAACGCCAACTATTACATCTTATCTTCTTTCTATCCTCAAAGAATGGATAAGGATTATTCTAAGAATAGAAAGAAAGCGGGAAAGAAAGCTTCTAGAAGAAAGCTACTTTAAAGCTCGATCACATCTGCTAGGAAGTTAGAGATTGTGTCCCAGTTCGGTGCATCTATGCCATCAACAGCAAAACACCACTTTTCAAGAATATCTTCAGCATCTGCAATAGATCTCAGGAAATCTTCGACCTCATTGGCCGCTTTATCAAACTTTGCTGACATCACTGAAATATGGCCTATCCTTCCGCCAACTGGACTGCAATTGTGAACAACACTTTGGAACTGATTTTGCACCTCCTCAAGCCTAACGTAGGAACCATCCTCAAGACTGTACTGAGAGGGGATCTCTATGACGAATTCACTGATAAAAAGAAGAGCTTCAACCACCCTTTGTCTATAGATGATGAATTCTTCAGATATCCTCTCATAGTTTTTAACTTTGAAAATGTGACGCTCCCTCCAGACAAGGATTTGTTTCTTGCGTTCTCTTGAAACTGCTGAACTGTAAGCCGTGTCTAAATCGGAAATGATAATCTCATGTCTCGGTTTTACTTCAGCTAGTGTCTGTTCAAATCCTTGGATACCTTGACGTAGCTTATGAGCGCCTTCCCTTAACTGGAACATCTGTGCCAAGATCTCCCTTCCTCTGACAATGAAGCTCTCGATCCACTCTTGAGTCTCTTTCCCACATATGACCAGCTGTCTTAACTGATGGTGATCAGCTGGTGTCTCCAAGACCTGGGGCAGCAATTAGGTTGTTTGTGAAGAACCATGGACAAGGTTAGAAATGAAAAGGCTGAGCTACTGATTTTCAGCCTTGAGGGCTGCCTTGTCTTCCCCATCTTTAAGCACTCTTTCTTGAAGGTTTTCGGATACAACTTTGAAGAGACTCAAATCTCCATGTCTGGTATTTCTACCGAGATTAGCCTTGACCATGACGAAATCATCCATATTCACCTCATCCCTATTCTTGTCTTCTGGGGGCACTGCAGTCTCCATGACTATCTCGTTATCAGGATTCCTATCAAAGTGAACTTGCTTCTTTGCCTTCTTCTTAGGAGGTTCTTGATAGATGTTATCGAGATCATCAACACTCACTTGATATGAAGGCCTTCTCCTAACCCTTCCTAAGGAGTTCTCAAGCCAAGACACAGTAGTATCTTTACTAACTTCCTCAGGTGGTGCTGCTGCGATCTCTTCATCATCTTCGATATCAAGATCAATGTGAATCGGTGTAGAACCTGTCAAAGGTACAAAAACATGTGTTGAAGGTGGCTCCTCTGCTTCATTTTGAAGTATGGGTTCGTCAGGAGGAACTTCTGAATCAACTGTAGGCTGCTCCTGTATGACTATGCCTGAGAAATCCAACCTTCTGTTTACATTTTTATTTGATTTACAACCTTTGACGCCATCTTGAGACTGACTTTTACCCTTTCCCTTCGACTGTGCTATGGAAGAAGAGGGAATTATCCTTGGCGGCTCTGCTACTGGAATGGAGTTCTTCCTTTTAAGCACTAAGAAAACCTTACTATGCTCAATGACTTGTCTTGTTCTGTCTTCAACTAAAAGAGATTCTTTGTTTGCCCAATTAACTTGTGGTAGAGGTTGATCCTCGATTCGTTTTTGAGTGTACATCGGGAGAAGCACATCTTCATCATCATCTGATAGCCCTTCTATATCTTCATTTAAGCAGTCTTTCATCTGATGGAGAGTTAGCCCGCTGTAACTACGCCTTCGCACTTCAAAATCATCTGCACAGTTAGCCCAAAAATCTTCAAGTGCGGCTATGTGATTATAGTTCTTCTCCAATCGGCCAGCGTAGACACCATGAGGATCAAATGATCATCTCTCACTATAAGATTTGAGGCCGAATTTATCTAACTCTTCTCCAATTGTCTTGGCATCTGTAGCAGTCCTGCATGTATAAATACCCAACCCTAATGGAAAGTGAAGAGAGGGTTTCTTTCTATTCCTCAAGACTGTGTGGACACCGTGAGCCTGCCTCAAGAATTCCATGAAGATGACCTCATCTGACGGATACCTTGGCAACATGAGCGGGGCACCTGAATAACCATAGACCCTGAGATAGGTAAAGGTAGGAAACTGTATAAACCAATCGGCCCATTCCGCCATTGTTGCGTTGACAACTGAAGAGATGCGGATGTGCAATTCGTTGTCTAAGTCCCGTACTGTGTACATCAAGAAGGCCTCGTTCACCCTTTTGTAGTGGTGCAACGACTTTGTGAATTCCAACTGGGGATAGTAGTTATATATGTGTTGTACACTCAACGATCCCTCAGTGTTCAACCCTCTGAATTGACCTTGATAGGCCACCAGGTAGACTAGGTATGACACCATGTGGAATACATGAAACTGGAAGTATTCTGTTATTTGCTGATGTAGGCAGTCACTAATCAAAGTAGGCCAATCATAGAATTTGGTTTTCTTCATGATGTGAGGTATGGCATAAAACATCCAAGGTTGGAACTTGGTGGCATCTTCTGAGCCAGTGACCCTGTTGAGCAAAGTGATGATGATGGCAACCTCGTCCTTGAACTCCCCTCGCCCAACATTCTTGGGCAATGTTTTATGTTTTTCTTTCATCCATCTCTGTGCAATCTTCTTGCTATATTTATCTTTATGCATATTCCACATCCTTTCACATTCATCCTTTGAAAGAGTTACGCTTTCAGGCCATGGGGGAATGGAAAAACACCTTTCGACCATATCAGGCTTTAGACTGCAAATCAATCTACCGTCTGCTGACTGGATCTCCCTAGTAGTCGGGTTGTAATGCTTAATGCAAGCGATTACGAACTCAAGGCTCTGAACTTGATATAGGAATTGACGCTGCTACGAGGAGTCCAGAATGTCCCAGGTTCTTGATTGAAGTGTTGCCTGCTCTCTCCAAGGCATGTAGATCGAATACCGGCTTGACATGGTGCAAGTCTGTCTTAGCTGTTTTGATATAATTGTGAAAGAGAAATGATTCGGACTTGAAAACATTAGGAGTGTACTCCATTTCGGAAAACTCGAAGAATGACTGTAAACTCGCCTTGGTTCAGACAAGTCTTGAATAATTTCTATTTTTAGAATGCTGATTTTTGTGCTCCAACGGACAAATTTTTGAGAAATTTTTCTGAGATATGGGTTTTGTTCAGGATATCGATGCAAGACAACCCAGATCGTCCGTTTTTGAAAATTTTGAATTTTTCCTGAAAAAGCAGAAAACCCTAATTTCTTCAATTTTTCCCAAAAAAGCTGGCATCTGGGTTTTGTTTAGAACAAGATTAGAAATGGACCCAGTTGATTGGATTTGCAAAACCCTGACGTTTGATCGAAAAAAGTAGCCAACCCTAGATTTTGAACTTTTTTGAAAAAAACTGCGATATGGGTTTTCTTCAGAAGACTAATTGGAAAGGACCCAGATGGTTGAAATTTGAATGCATTGAGGTTTTTACTGACATGCAAAATAAAAGCACTTGCTGCAACTTGATGAAGTTCTTGAAAAATTCTTCAGAAGATTGAGACAAAAAGACCCAGATGACTGAAAAATGGAATTCCTTGGCCTTCTGCTTGAAAAATTTGATCTTCTGGAACAAAAAGCTTGAAAAAGCAAGGGTTTATGCTTGCTGATCTGAAAAATCTGATGTAAAACCAGCAAGGATGGATTCTTGAATCACAAAAAATCTTCAAACTTGCTGCTCCAACTTTCTCCTCTGGATGCTACCTGCAAAAATAATGAAAAATACATGAAATAATGATGTTAAATAGACTTTAGGGCTTTGGATTAGGTTTTGCTTTCTTTGCTTTTATTTCCAAAACCCTAAAACTCAGTCTCCTTGAACTTGGACGCCATCCTTCACTTGGCAATTTTGAAACTTTTTGAAAATATCAAAAATTCTCTAAGGCATGAAAATTTGGGCGCCCTTCTTCACCAGGGGCGCCCACTTCTTTCAGAGTTAGCCAAAATTTTGATATTTTCAACTTTCCTTCATTTTGACATGCTACTTTGCCTTCGATTTCCCGTTTGCACAATGATCCAACAGGCGAGCTGAAGGTTTCACGGCGGAGCCTGACTAATTCTGAGAAAGAAGTTCTGGAGGCATCTCTGGCAAAAGACTTCATCTTGACCTCCGAATTCGTGGGAGCCTTTTCCTTCCAGGGGTGCCCATTTCACCCAGAGATAGCCATTTTTCTGATCTTCAAATTTCTTCATTAAATCCTCTTCTACAGACGATCTCATTGGATCTGGAGCTCTGGGCGTTGGATTGACAGGATGTTATGCTCATCGCGAAGCTGACGAAGAATGAAGAGGGGTCTTCTAGAACGATCTTCGCCCAAATAATGATTTTAAGGCCCCCAAAAGTTTGGGCGCCCTTCTTGACTGGGGGCGCCCACTTTCACCAGAGTTAGTTTATTTTTTGATTTTCTGTGTTTGTTTCTAAATTTTGGTTCTCAACCTTTGTCGGACCCTATATTCAGCCCCTCACATCTGGTGACTACGAACTTCGATTGACGTGCTGAGTCTCACTAGAAAGCTGGATCAACCGAGATGAAATCACGTTAGAGCCTTATCTGCAAATTCACTTGTTTCACCTCCTGAAAGCTTGGGCACCTTTCTTCAACAGGGGCGCCCATTTTCTCAACACTTAGTCAAATTTTCAACCTTTTCAACTTTCCTCGTTCTGACTCCAGTGCGGATCTCCCCTGTTCAGCTTTGAATTCCGGATGACTGAATCGCCTGATGACTGCGCCACTGAATCCACTGCAAAGCTAACAGAAATGTGAGGAAGTTTGACTGGAGGCTTGAAACCCTAATTCTGAAATTTGATGCCCTAAAAAGATGGGCGCCTTTCTTCAACAGGGGCGCCCAAACTTGTCAGTGTTAGAAAATTTTCATGAATTTTCAATTTTCTTTCTCGTTCTTTGTGCATGTTCATCATTTCATCTTCTGTCGAATGTTTAAGTACTGAAACTGACGCCTGGCAGCCGAATGACCTCCATTGATGACCTTGGAGCTCCAGATATGCTTCTGAAAAAGAATAATAGACCCACTAGGGCAAAACTGATTATTTTGAGATTCTGACTGCACCGGCCTGATACAGACGCATTTTGAGCCAATCAAAATCAGTTTGGACCCTGTCGGACCAACTTTCTATTTTTAATTTTTTTCTATTTTTAGAAAATTTTGCCAGTATCTGTTTCGAAAGAAACCCATAAAAACCCAGAAAACGTTACTAATTTTAGAAAATTTCTAAAAATAGCAATTTTCCTAAAATTTAGGGATAAAAAACTAAGATCTGGGTTTTGTAGGTTAAGCTGTTCTTAGCAGACCCAGATCGTCAGATTTTGAAAATTTTGCGTTTTAACCCCTCATGCAAGACATGCACACCCAAATTTTGACCTTTTTGACTGATTTGACAAGACTTTTACTCATTTCTTCAAAATATCTAAGTGTAACAAAAATTTTAATTTTGGGGTACAACACCTTCATTCATTTCAACCCAAGTCTTTTTTGAGAGCTTTTATCATAGCATAATTGAGTTCACAAGAGCATTCAAGAGAATATTTTTCAAGCATTTGGAGCCATCATCAAGATTCAACCATAATTGATGTAGGGTTTTGATTCAAGTAAGCAATTCAAGCAAGATCTTTCAAGCATTCAAGATCCATATCCATTGTAGCCATTGCACACAAGTTTGTAGACTTTACAAGGGTTTGGTGAGTTGTAGCATTGCATGTTGTTCAATCACCATTTCCTTCAATATTTCTATTTCATTCCAAGGTTTAATTACCAACAAGGGGTTTGACCAAGGCAAACCCCCATTTACTAACAAACAACAAGTTTTTCTCTTCTTGCATATTTGTGATTGCAGATGTAGGTTGTAGACTTGAAGATGACCTGTAGTGCAAAGTTGTAAAATTTGTATCACAAAGTTGTTATCTTCAGGGAAACTCACCTACAAGCCACATTCGAAAGTTTCAGAACCTGAGATTGGAAAGGAAGCAAGTATAAACCTTAGAGCTCAGGATCCTGTTCAGAGTTTGTAGAAAATCAGAAATAGACTAATACACCATCTTTGGTGTCTTAGTCCTCATGACCATATTTTTTAGATATTTTTCAAGATCCAGTTCCAACAACCAAAGACTCCGTATTTTCCTTGAAAAATAGCAGCAAGACTAATACACCATTATGGGCGTCTTAGTCCTCAACATATTTTGACAGCTTCTTTACATTTCCAGAATCCTCACAAAATCTCTAGAATTCCGAGGTACACACATACTATCTCCCTGAAAATGCATAATTTCATCATTTGCATCTCTCATTTAGCTTACATTTCTAGTTTTAGATTATTTTGCATATCACATTGTGTTTTCAAACATTTTCTTCTCCAAGCATTTGCTTGGTGGTGAACCTCTTAGAACTTAAAGAACCCCCTCCTAGGACCCTCATAATTGTGAAATTGACTCACCTTGAGAGGTTGTTAGTCAATCCAATTGGGACCCCTAGGACATTAGTGAATGATTGGTGGAAAAGTGTGATACCATTAGGTACCCATTTTTCTACTCATCAGAAAGCATAAATTGGAAAGGGTGGTGATGCATCTATATTAAATGGTATTTCTTCTTGTCCACTACAACACAAAGAAATAGATAAACTACCATGAGGAATCACACAAGTCTCTATATTATCAACTCCTAGAATTGTGTATGGAGGTTAGGGTTTGACAGTGTTGAGAGAGAAAGTTAGTATCCATAGTCAACTCCTCCAATCATATTTAAAATAACATATAGGTATGGAAGATAATAAAATATCATTCAAACACGTAGGAAAATAACATTCACATAGAGTGCAAGAAGTGGAAAAAGGTGAAAACAGTTCAAATTCTATTGATTCAAAGACATGGGGGTTGTTTTGCAAAGAAGAGTTGTAAAAATGTAGAGCTTTCATGGAGAAAGCATAAGAAGAACCTATTTAAAGAATAAAAAAAAATCTTTTATACTGAAGCATAACATAAAAATCCCATAAAACCCTAACCCTAATCGCCTTAAGAGAAAATATGAGGAACGAATGTCTAGAAAACAAAATATGATTTACAAGGCATGAAGGGACATTCCTGAAAATGTAGGTATGGTTGCGAATTGATGGTTTAATAGATAAAATGTGAAATAACCATAAAATTCATTACAGAGGATGACCATGGATGTTTGAAATTTCAAAAAGTCCTTTTTAGGGCATCACAAAAGTATGGCGTTGTGTAGGTTTGATCTGTAGCACATTTGAGGGAATTGAAGGCTTCACTTTACTCTAGGAAGCCATGGAATTCCATTCAAATTCAAAATTTGGTGGTCGCTAATAATTTATGATGTTTTTGTGTTCATTTTGATGCCTCCCTTTTTTTGGTGAATCAATAGGTTCACGAACTAGTGAACCTACCAAAAAGTTCTTTGGAAAACCTTTCTTCTTTCTTCTCTTTTTTATTTCTTTCTCTTTTAGTGAATCAATAGGTTTACAAACTGAAAAACCTATCAAAAAATTCTTTCAATGAATCTTCTTTCCACCTTCCTCCTTCTTTGGTGAAATTTTCCTTTGAAGAACTTAAGATTTATTGAACCAATTTTTTTTGACAACCAACCTCATCAATAAACTTACCATTTGGGAAAACCAAAGGGTTCACGAACCTCCAACTTTTCTGATATAAAAATAACTTGGACAATCTTCTCCTTTTGGAAAAATCATCTATTAGCGAAACCCACCTTTTGGCTAACTCCTCTTATTGATGAAATTCACTTGTCAATGAAACTTTACTTTGATGAAACCTACCTTTGACAAAACCAAATATTTTAGAAACTTACCATTTCACTGATACCCAAGTTCATTCTCTTTATATTTTTGGCAAACTCCACCTTTTGGTAAACTGACCTTGTTGGTGAACCAACCTTATCGATGAACCTCTAGGTTTTGTAAATTTAACACTTCATGGTGCAGGGGCACCATGTTAGATCATTTTGTAAATAAAGTATTTTGATAGGTTTTGGTGTGTGGAGTATTATTTGAGATCAATAAGGTCATAATAGACCATCTTTTAATGTTTTGAGTCTATTTGGTTGATTGTAAGTCATTTTGTTTAAATGCTGTAATTTTTGAAAAGTTGTCACAATGTAAAAGTTGCAAAAATGTAAAATAGGGAATATCAATGGTCAAGTAGATTCAAATGGTCATTTGAGTTAGTTTGGGTAGTTTTTTCTTGGAGGGATAAGTTCAAATAGACTTGGAAAACTCGATGTAAGGTTGTTGTTGAAGTTTTGGTTGAAGAAAACATTAAGAAGCTCTTAAATTTATGTGTTTTCTAAAAAATCTGCTGTTCCAGGCCATTGTACGACCCTGTACAGTTAGTTCTTGTTCCAAAGAGTATTGTATTTGATGGGTGTTTAAGTTAACTTCATGCTGGTTTTGATTTGACTGAATTTCATAAAGATTCAAGCATTTTATAACCTTTTTACTGACAGCGGGTCAATAGACTTTGTTTGGGGTTTTGAGGGTATTCAAAATGCAATAAACACCCATTCCACCATTAGAATTAGTTGTAGCTTTGTGGAATGGGTGCTTAGGGGTAGTTTTAGATGTTTATGGTGATTCCAAGAGTAGGGGAGGCCGTTTAAGAGATTTTGTGTGATGCCCTAGTTGGTATTCCATTGATTTTTGGGTCAAATTTGGTGGTTAAAGGTTAGGAATGGTTGAAAACTCTTGGGGCAGTGGTTTGTGAAGGTTTATTAAGCATGTGCAGGCCTAATGTGAGATTTTTGTGGTGTTAGTTTGCAGAGAGAAGATTGGGAGATCCTATTTTCAATAAACCCGCTTGTAATTAGTCAAAATAAGGGTTTTATGGTTTGGTGATTTTATAGGCCCTCCTCCTGATAAAAGTTGTGGATTTTGAGTGTTTTCAGCCTGGTAAAGGTCCTTCTATTGAGTTTTGGGGTTGGAAGAGAGTTTAAGTTGAAGATGCTTTGGAAAAGAGGTCTAATTGGGGCTCTTTCTAGCGTACCAATCCTATTTTGAAGGTGAGAGTTTGAAACAAGCATATGCACAATTTGGATATGTTGAAATATGCCATAATGGGTATTTTTAATGGTAAATAGTTTGTGGGTTTGATGAGTATTTTGGGAGATATTCTCATATTTCTCCGTTTGGATGGTTATAAGACAAATTGAAGGAATTGTGAGTTGTTCATTGAGTTAGGGTTTTGAAGGATGAAAATTTGTTTGAATCACTTTGAATTGTGATTGTTGGGTGTTTTCCTCCCTGCTCTACATCACTTCATCAAAACAAAACTTTAATCTCTTTTCATTCGTCTTCTCTTTCGATGAACTAACTCCCTTAATGAATCAATCTCATCAACAAACCAACCTTGTCAGTAAATTTTCAAGTTTCATGAATTAATAACTTTTTTGACCCAAAATTTCATCTCTTTTATTTTCTTTCTTGTTTGGAAAACTTACCCTTTCGTTGATACTCAACTTCATTCTCTTTAACTTTTCGATGGACTCCACCTTTCAAAAAATTGACCTTGTCGGTGAGCCTCCAAATTTTAAGAACTTAACAATTTGCTGAAACAAAACTTTAATCTCCTTTCATTCTTCTTCTCTTTGAACAAACTAACTCCCTCAATGAACTAGCCTCATCTACGAACTAACCTTGTCAACAAACTTCCAGGTTTTGCAAACTAGCAACTTTGCCGACACAATTATTTATTTTATTTTATTTATTCTTTGGTAAACTTACCTGTTAGGAAAACGAAAGGGTTTGTGAACCTCAGTATTTCATCAACAAAGATAACTTAGACTTCATTGTTTTGGGTAAGGAAAAAGTCACAAAAAACTATGTTTCAATGGATCAACGAGTTCACAAACTAGCAAACTTGTCAAAAATGTTTGTCTGAGAGATACTTCACAAAAAACCCTTAAGACTTAGAATTTTTTTAAAATTCTAGATTGAAGATCATGAAGGGAAACCTAAAATCATGCAATATATCCCAAATAAAATCTCTCAGATCGATTATTTTTGATGGGTTATAAGGTGGGCATAAAAATTTCAACAATTCTTTAGTCTCTAAGTTCACGCTTTCTACATATTCCTTATGGGAACATTGGCTTCTTGTTTTATAACAATCAACATTGTTAGTTACTCTCTCTAGAGCCACAAGTCCTTTTCGGATGTTGTTGGTTTTGAGCTAGATGAGCTCATTTCAAAAGAGAGATTCTTTTCCATTTGATTATTCCATCATCGGGTGTTAGTGTTCAATAAAATAATTCTAAAACTAATTTATGAAATTCAAGAACTCATCTACTTTCTTGTCATCATTAAATACTTTCTATTTGTAGATATAACTAGGAATGCTCAACATAGTGAGGACTTACACACTATGTTGACAATTAAATGATATCAAAGAAGTATCAAATATTTAAGCCAAAATAACAACGACATTAGTTGCAATGTATTTTTAGTTTGATCTATCCATTTGATGTCAAAGAAATCAAATATTTCAATAGAATCCCATATTGCATTCCTATACATTTTGTATATTTTATTTAGTAGTGTATGAGCTCTTGATTTAAGAAACTACAAGATTTGAATCATCATTGAATTTTAGGTACTTTATCATATAGTTGGAATCCATGTTTAAAGCAAGTAACAAGGCTTCATATTCAACAATATTATTGGTGCATTCAAATTTTAACCTAAAAATGAACTTATAATTTATTTCATTAGGTGACACCAATACAACACCTACACCATTTCTTTCTTTTGAGCATGCACCATAAAATTACATGTTGCATGTTCCATTAGTTTTAGAATATTGAGGTATAGGAGAAAAAATAGGATTAACATGGTTTCTAATGTTATAATCACTGTATCCAACAAAATAGATTGACTCAATGTCTACATAACATACCTCATTTTGTTCTTCACTAGGATTCTCCATAATGTGAAGTATCTTCTTCTCCGTATGCAAATAAACTTATTTTTTGCACATTGACATGGTAGCATAGGATAAACTCATTTGTATGCTAACCCCTTGTTGAAGCCACCCATTTTCTTGATAGCATCATACTCCATTTTCCTAGATATTCAACAATAATTATACCCATTAGGAAGCACTTACTTTAGTATGCAAAAAGTTACACTTCAACAACATTGACAATCTCAATAAAAATCCCCTCTCGGGAGTCTATTGCATAGAAATTTATATAAGATTTGGATACATTCAAGCCCAATTCATTCACGATTTTTGATCACACTACATTGCTACAAGCTCTAGAATCCAACATGTAGTTATGAACTAACCATCCTTTTATTATTAAAGATGTATAAAATGGATCTCAATAAGTTGATGGTTACTTACAGACATTATGGCAAGATAGACTTCATATGTTTCATAGATATTAGCTTCCATCTTTATGTTATCCTTACGATAACTTGGAGAATAACTAGGCTAATAGAATATAGTTGGGGCATTGATATATACTAGGGCCCTCTCTCTATGTTTAGGTATGTTGAGTAGTTCTCTTACTAGCACTTAAACTTTTAATTCGATCAAAGATAGATCCATGCTAATTGGTTGATATGAAAGTAGCAAAGACGTAGATAATAGAACATTTATAGTTCACTAGTATCAAGAATAAAATATATTACTTGATTGCTCGTAGTGGCAATATTCTTTTCTCTTACTATAGCTCCACTTCCTCTAGTCATGTATGGATCTTCGTGTGAAATCCTCCTTGTCTAGTTTAGAATAGTGTTTCCTCCTCCAAAATTTAGATGTTTCATGTACTATTGGATGATATTAACAAATTTATTTTTTGGTACATACCTATTATGCAAAGAGACTGTAAGAGTTGTTGATGAATTCGAGCACCCAAGATCACCTGCAAAACCGAGATAAGCCTTCCACACAAGAGCAACAAGAGATAAAACGTTGTCCAATATGGTGCAATAACAAAATGATGTTATTATCACACACTAAATGATACAATATGCCTCAAATCCTCCTTGAACTGACTGAGTTGATATGAACTCATCTGGACTAGATAGGAGGGAGAGGTGAGTGTTGAATATATGGCACAATATGGGCATATAGTTCCAAAAGGGGTAATAAATCCCAAATAACCAAATTAGGTGGGAGTTATGCCTACTTGGAAAATTCCAAACATGTGGCATAACCTACTCAAAAAGAGACAGATGAGTGGTTTTGTGAGGTGGCATAAAAGGCCAAAGGAGGGTGTGAAACTCAACCACCAAAGTGTGGGTGAGAGAAACACATGTAAACGATGGATTACGCCATGTGTCCTCACATAAACAATGTCTCTATAACCTAAGGTATGCTTAATAATATGTAGGAAAAATAATATTAAAAAACCTACACTAACACCCCCCCTTAAGCATAGCTTAGGTGGGTGAAAAGATGAAACAATGCAAAGATGGGTCTCTGCTACAAGGCCATGTAAGGTACCCATGTACAATGATGAAACCTCTCAAAGATGAGAAAGAGGAAACCCATAGGACAAAACTCCCCCCCAAGAGAGAAGAAGGACCATGCAGTCCCCCAATGTAGAATCTCTTGCATTGTTGGTGAATGATCGACATATGAAGCTGAAGATGATCCAAGATCGCCGAACAATATTCTTCCCCTTAGGAAGAAAGAAAACCAAGGATATATGTAGGATATCTTCCCATTCTTGAAAGGAATATGAAGGAAGAATGATGAAAATGTATGATGTCTCTGAACTTTGCTCAGGTGTCACCATGTCAATGCTGAAAGCTGTCACCATCAAATAAGGTGTTCTAGGCCACACTGCAGAAGATGACAATCCAGAACCTAGTGGAGGTGGATGTAGAATAAAATTCAAAGACAAAGATATCTCCTCTGAAGACAAAGGTGTCTTCTCCAAATGCTGCTCAGTAGTGGCCATAGTCATGTCAAACTGTGAAGAATGATCGTGTGGGTAAAGATCAAGAGGGTCAAAAGGTTCCCCCTCAACATCTGAAGAAGACGAAGCAACTTTATCAAAGAGAATATGTATGCATTCAATTGTGTCCTCCAAGTCTGCAAGATAGGACTCACAAAACAAATTTGCAATGTCTGTCAAGTACTCATCCCAAGTAGTTGTGTCTGGAAGACAATGGATGCCCTATTGCACTGAATCAATAGAAGCCATGGGTTTAGCAATACCAGTATCATCAGAAGCAACAGATGATGTAGGAGATGAAGTCTCAGCACATGCCTCTTGAACCCCAGTTGAAATAATACCAAGATTCACTTGACCATATTGAATCTCCTCAATAATGTTCACACTAGATGCCTGAGTGTGTACATCAGCCGAAGGAACATCAGAGGAAAAATGTGAGAAGATGTATACTCGAGATTGATGATTTTCCTCCCCAACTGCAACAATATATCTGCTATGCAAATCCTGAATAATCACAGAATTTGGTGTGAACTCAACACTCTTTCCTTCCCCACCATGTGCGATTTGATAGATAGAAAGGATATTTGTTGATAATGAAGGAACACAAAGAACATCGTTGAATGATCCTTCGTCCATGTTAATAGATCCTTTCCCACAAACACTCACATGTGTGTTGTTAGCCATCAGGATGTTTGGTGAAGAACAAGTTTCAAATGAAGAGAACATACTCTGTGATGAAGCCATGTGATGTGAAGCTCCAGAATCAAGGATCCATCTCCCTGACTCAGAATCTACAACTGCAACAAGTGCTTTCCCCTTTTGTTTCTCTGAATTTGGTTTAGAAGAAGATGATGAATCCTTTGACATAGTTGAAGGCATATTGATTTTATTCTTTTCTAAAAGATTATTCAACTCATCAATTTATTTTAAATAACATTGATGTTCATCATGCCCGGGGTTCTTGCAATATGCACATGTGGGCTTCTCCTTCTTAGATGATTCCCCTTTTAAGGAAGAGGATTCAAATTTTTTCTGTGGCTTGTTCTTTTTCTTCTTTTGTTTCTGATCAAGATGCTCTAATTCTTTCTGTACCTTAAGCTCACTAGCCACCAATGCTTGTGACTTGGAAACCTTGATGAGACCCTTTTAAATCAGCTTCGCTTCCTCTTGGATTAGAAGATCTGAAAATGCATCAAATGTAGGCACAACATATGATCATGCAGTTCCCATAGAAATCCTATTAGTGTGAAAGCTAGAAACAAACATGAAATACTCAAGACCAAGCTTGGATAACACATTCAAAATCAACTGTAAATCCTGCTTAGTAATCTTGCAATCCTTTAGCTGTGATCTTAGTTGCTTAATCTTGGAGATATAGTCTTGGATGTGGTCAAAATTTTTTGGATCAAGATTCATCAAATCATTATCAATATGATAACCCCTAATCTTATCAGTTTTACCATACAAATTTTCAAGAGTCTCCCAAGCCTCCTTAGGTGTCTTGCATGATTCAAGATGAAATTGTAAATCAAAAGAGACTAGTGAACAAATGTAAGCAAGAGTTTTCTCACGATTGATCTCCCACAAAGCTTTTGCACCAATATCAGTAGGTTGAGGAATAGATTATTTTACATAGTCTATGCAACCTTTTCCCATTAGATAATTCCATACTGATTGTTTCCATGATGCATAATTATATGAAGTTAGGAGTTCAATGTTATGTTTCTGCATTGTAAGAACACACAACAAAGAAAAGAATGTAATCAATCAAAACACCACAAGATCACCCCCCCAAATTCACTCAATCAATGATCCCCCCCAAAAAAATATGGTGGCACTTTATAATTAGTGCGTTTACATTTCTGAAATTGTTTTCAGAGTTCTACAATGTCCAAAATTGGACCCAAATATTGAAAGTACAAAATAATCTCAAAATAAGAACCTCAAAATAGCACCAATATGTAGTGCTCGGAAAAATATCAAGTTTCAAAAAAAAAATTGCCTCGATCCGAGGTCGTATGTGAAAGTTACAGCCGTTTGAAGTTTAAAAAAATGAGAACTGTCCTTCAAATCTCTTAAGAAGACTGATTTTCTGGAAAATCCGGATCACTTGAGCAAAAAATAATCACACCTTTGCGAAACCTGTGAAATTCTACCCCAAATAAAAAAAAATTGCTCACAAAATGGAGCCCGAATGACTGAGATAGAGGCCTTTGAAAATCAAGTGCAAAAGTAAAACTCCAATGAAGAGGGTCTAAAAATCCAAATGCAAATGTTGACATCAGCACTGCATCATTTCTATATTTATCAAAATGTTTCCAACTTTGGAGATACCATCAAATTTGGAGTTTTGCTAATCAATTTAGATCTCTACCAACTCTGCCCGAAAAGCACAAAAGATTTACTAATAGGGGCGGGGGTCGGTGAATCAGTAAATCTAAACAAACTTTCACACTTTTCAACTTTTCAGCAACTCTAAACTTTTATCACCAACAACCTTTATCAACTTCAAATTCTAACACCAATCAACTATACAAGAATATCTCAATATGAACAAGTTGACACCAAGATTTTATGTGGAAACCCTTTCGGGATAAAACCACGGTACAAATAATGTACTTTATGAGTTATATAAACTTTTACAATGAATGTAGGCATCAACTTACTTGAATCACCAAATATGTAGTTTAATAGGCTCCAATCTACAAAGAGCACCAACCCTTAATTCTGTTTTAGTAGGCACCAACCTACAAAGAGTATCAACCCCTAATGCTGATTTAGTAGGCACCAACCTACAAGGAGCACCAACCCCTAAATGTTCATAAGCACCAGCTTACCAGAGGCACCAACCCCCACTTGCCAAACACCAACTTAACAAAGATGATAATTTGAATGATAATATTCCACCTTCAATATTGCTTCTTCAATGGATGATGGACAATTCTGCTCAAACACTCTTCTTACAAATCTGATATAGTCTTCTCTATTATTCACACAATCTTCTCCTTTATCTCTGCATAGATTTCTTCTATATATGCATGAACTTCTCTTCTATATCACAGATCTGTATGTGTCCTCTTATTCCAATCTTCTTCACACCTTTGCTTCAGATACTGTCATAAATCTGCTCTTAAATTCCTTCACAAATCTGCTTCAAATTAGATACAAGATCTGCTTCACTTCTATTTTCTTTTACTTGATGATCTTCATATATATATTTTGTTTACTTCAATCTGCTTGCAAATCCTTCACAGGTCTACTCAAATATGCTCCATAAATCTGTTTAAATATGCTTCAAAAATCTATATATATATATATATATATACTTTTTATATCTGCTTCTTCCCAATTTTCAATCTGCTTGTGTATATATAATATGCTTCCTTTTCTTACTGTCTTCTCTTTGAATATTCTTTATACACATATTATCTTTTATTCATACTCACATATTTTTCTGCTTAATGTCTGCACAAAACCTGCGCTTTGTTCATTGGATATTACATTCAAAAACTCATATTTTTTCTCTCTTACTTTATTACGTATGATATTCAATATAATCCACACTTCAAATCTTCAGATTATATTCTTTTTACTCAACTCAGAAAATCTTCATTCAATCACCTTCTCTACACTGTTCAGATGATATACATTTTTCTCCACAACACTTGTGCTTTAAGATATATCAATTATTCCAGACAGCACACACAGCTTACACTTTCAGATAATATACATTTTATACTCTCTTCCACACCTGCTTGCAACTCAAAGATGAAGCGTTTTATCCCACTCACATTCTACACCTTTTCTGACTTCTATTTGTATCTTAGGAATCATATCTTTTCCCAAGCGTCATGTATCTTTAATACTAATCGTGGGGTCTCTTATTCAAGATACTCCATCGCTTCTCTTCATGGAGCGATTTACTTAACATATTGAAAATAACTAACCACACTACTGGGAGTTTATTAAATTTATTCCTCAAGATCACAAATTTTCTTTGTATCGGGCTTGATTCTCAATAATAATTAACTGCTGCTTGTATAAATCGCTACCTTTTACTAATGAATATATTTTAATTACTCATAATACTTATTGATCGCTGAATTGTCATTGCATTGACGTCTGAAGATATTGCCATTTGTTTATTATAAATTAACGCTGACTTTGTTTATTTCTGATATGAGAGATGGCGTTCATCCTCTGGCAGCGAATTCATGAAAATCTAGATACCTCCAAAGTCCCTCGAATTCCTTTACTGCCTACGTCTTCTCCAAACATGCCCAAACGACCTTGGATACCGCCGACCACTATTCTTCAAGAATATTCATCTTTCAAACACTCGATTGCCACCAAATTCTATTATCGGGCCTCTTCTTAGTCTGATGATTGACTATTCAAGGCTCCACATGACCACGATTCACCCAGGATGAGTGACTCCTCCCAGCAAGCCGCAATTTCTATCTCATGTCTCAACGTCCCAAAGTCTTCAACCGATATAGTCTTCAATGATAAGTATTATTTCCTTTAATCACTTATTCTTGTTGGTCTTTATCGATGGCCCTTTTGTGAATTCAAAAAGCAACTGTCTTATGTCGAATATCCTCCACAATGCCCAGATTTGGCTTGTACTACCAAATTCGTCTTTTCTCCAAATGCAATCTTGACAATAAAAACTTCAATAATTTCAGCTATGTTTAACTTGACATCAATGACTATCTTTCTTCTTCTTTCTTCTTTTTTTTTGGATGGAGATCATCCACAAATTAATTGTAGCTACCTGATACGGGAGCATGAGCCTTCTTGGGCTGACGTGCTCCTTGGGCTGAACCTCTTCAGCTAAGAGCCAAGGACTGAGGGGTATCCATTCCGCCAAATTCGTCCGGGGCACGATGGGAGCACGAGCCTTCTTGGGCTGAACCTCTTCGGCTAAGAGCCAAGGACTAAGGGGTATCCATTCCGCCAAATTCGCTCGGGGCACGATCACGGCCTCATCCTTTTTTCGGTGTAGAGCCTTTGCACTCAGCAAGACTTGATCCCTGGTGGGCTCATTTAGAACCTTTCAACTTCACCAATAGACCAAGGGCCCATTGACCAATGACTATCTTTTTCACTTTGACATCAATGACAACATTTCCAACACTGCCACCTCTACTAAATTTAGCAGACCCTGCTAAATCTGGAACTCATGCTATTTTAACAAAGCTGCTAAATATTCTCCAAATATAGCAGGTGTGCTGGGTCATTTCCTAAATTTTCTATTTTATTTTTCAAAATTTCAAAAAATTCTAATAAAGTTTGTTTGAAAAGTTTTTATTTTTAAGAAAACTTAAAAAAAAAAAATGTAGGCACGTGGGCCCTCACCCTACCCTCCAATTACAACGAAGGAGCTTTTAAAACAAATATATTTGCTGCAAAGAGTACACAGCAAATAAATTTGCTGCAAAATAGTATGGTGGTGGGGTACCCTGTGTAGGTACCGCGCAGGGGTAAATCCCCTTTGACTTTTTATTTTTAATTTTAATTTTCAAAAAATACTTTTGCAAATACAATTTTTTTGATAATATAAATTTTCAAGAAATGGAATTTTTTATGGGGAATGACGGCGAAGCATTTTTTTTTTCCTCGGAGGCAACATTGATTCCGTACGGACGGTACAAAATATTCTTGCTTAAGATTCTTCAAACCCTTCAAAATTGGTCAGAATTTTTTGGGAGCCAAAATATAGAGTGCCTTATATCAAAATTCGTCTGCGAAGCCTTCTAGACTCGATGGCGATGTCCATTTCGATTGAAAACACATCCAACAAAAGATCGCTGCTAAATCTCTCTTAGATTCGAGAAGGGGCTTGTAGATCTGAATGCTCTGATACCATGTAAGAGTTGTTGATGAACTTGAGCACCTAGGATCACCTGCAAAACCGAGATAAGCCTTCCACATGAGAGCAACAAGAGATAAAACGCTGGAATATGGTGCAATAACGAAATGATGTTATTATCACACACTAAATGATACAATATGCCTCAGCTCTCCCTTGAACTGACTGAGTTGATATGAACTCATCTGGACTAGATAGGAGGGAGAGGTGAGTGCTGAATATATAGCACAATATGGGTATATAATTCCAAGAGAGGTAATAACTCCTAAATAACCAAATTAGGTGAGAGTTATGCCTACTTGGAAAATGCCAAACATGTGGCATAACCTACTCAAAAAGAGACAGATGAGTGGTTTTGTGAGGTGGCATAAAAGGCTAAAAGAGGGTGTGAAACTCAACCATCCAAGTGTGGGTGAGAGAAACACATGTAATCAATGGATTACGCCACGTGTCCTCACATAAACAATGTCTCTATAACCTAAGGTATGCTTAATAATATGTAGGAAAAATAATATTAAAAAACCTACACTAACAGAGACATAGTAGGTACATCTTTTTCTTTGGTGGTGACCTTCCAATAGAATTGTTCGTGTTTATTTTTATACTATACTTGTATTTTTTTCCTTTCATAAAATGTATAGATAATGTATAAGGTGCAATTACATTTGTATCATGAATTTGGGTAGTCACTTATTTATCAATTGGTATTCACTTTAGAAATGGAAGATAGTTAAATTGGTGAGAGCCTTGATATCTTCAATGGAAAGTTTTTCTCTTTTATACCTCTACTACATGAGTTCCTAAAGATGATTGAAATATTTGTTTATAAACTCATACTAGATATGGTAGATGTCTTAGTCATACTAAAATAATTCATCCTCTTCACAAGCATCAAGATGGTCCACATTATTATCCTCATAATATTTAGGTGTACCATCTTCACTTGGGGAATTATTTCTCTTCTAAGAGTGTTGAAACAACACACTTTGCTAGATCATGAGACAAATAACATATATCACACCAAAATGAATCTTTCTAAAGGTGTACATGATCCTTCCTTAAGGGATCAAGGGTGTGTCCTTTATTTTCTTGTCTTCATATCATTTGCTTCTCATTTTTTCTAGCTCTCTTGGACCAATCATGATTGTAGGGCCTATTATGTAATCTTTGACTTTTATTAAAGTGTGCTACAATGTTATTGGAAGGTAATCCCTTCTCATTCCTTGCAACCAATATGAGAAGTGCTTCATTGCCCCAATTAGTTTATCAAGTTTGTATTTAGTGGTTGGAGGTCTACTTTAAGTCATTGCATATGACCTTAGGAAATTGACATCTATTCTCTTGAAATTCTTAATTGATTCTCTCATATTAATTTCATTATTTATTTCCATGGAATAAACTTCTCTTAATGTTTGCCGATTCTTCTCCTGAAGGTAATATTATATTATCACATCAAATGGCCCATAATATATGATTAGACACATTGATTCATTTGGACTCAAATAAGG
Organism: Sequoia sempervirens; assembly: GCA_007258455.2. NCBI lineage: Eukaryota > Viridiplantae > Streptophyta > Pinopsida > Cupressales > Cupressaceae > Sequoia > Sequoia sempervirens. The sequence goes on from VDFB02252976.1 coordinate 110,766, forward strand.
AGATTCAATAGTTCCTTTCTTTATGGTAATCATGTCATGGATTGGAAATTTCAGGAGTCTATATTTCTCTAGAAGAATATTGTAGCATTATTTAGCACTCTCTTCCAATGACTACATGAATAGCTTCATCATGATGTCTCCATCCTCTATCTCATATTTATCAATGATATTGATGAAGCTTCTAAGGTGATTTTCCCCAGTAACAACATAGTTGATGTAAAATTTTGACACTTTTCCCCTAATCTCATTTGTATTAGATTAGGATAATTTAGAATTCCATAAGTTTAGTTGTTTGTAATTTCCATTCCTAAAGGCTATCTAAAAGGGTAAAATATTTTATCTTGTCTTATAAGGGGAACTCTTACATTCTATCTAACATCATTTTGTTGATTAGGAAACTGTTGGCTGTATTGCTAGTTGTGTGCCTACTAATTAAGAATGTGTTGGGAATTATTCTAATTTTATTTAACTATTAATTTTTTTGAGCAAGTTAATCTTGCTATAATTCTATTTGGGTTTGAATATATTCACTTTGAACTAGGAGTTAATGCTATCTCAATCTAATTTGGTCAAGCATATACATTTCTTAATCAATTGCTCTTTCCCTAGGTTAATTTCATGATTGAATAGTTGCATTGGCATCATGGAAGGGAGATTCCTATTCTTTTTCAATTATATGTGAGGATGTAGGAGACTTATGATGAAAACCTCCACTTGAAGTTCTCACGTGTGGAATTGGTGGCATGTTTATGTCTTTGGTATGCAACTCATGAGAAATGTCTACATGTTTTGCACCCATGTTTATCTCATTCCTACACATACCATATTTATGTATAAGGTTTCTCCTACTAGTTCTAATCATTTTATCACTATAATTATTTGATGCATATGGATATTGGTCCTTGAACTCAATAAAATACTATCTCTACCAAAAGTACCAACATCATCCTTATGAGTATTGAATCTAGTAGACATATTTGTATATATATTTTAAGTAGTACAATGTCTCCTTTATTGGGTTGTCATCTCCTTACATCCTTGAGCATCTCTTGAATGATCTCCTCTCTCCATTTCTTGGTTCTTTGTTTTGTGATCTTATTCTAGATTTGATATTCAATAGTCACCACTCCCCACTCAAGAGAGACTAAATTTTTTTACATCAAAAAATATTTTTGAAATATCAACCAAGGAATTGCCTCCCTAACTACACCAACATGATGTTTTAAATTGATACTATTGAATCAAATATGGGTTTTGGAATGTAAATTGAATGGATTCCCTTGGCAATGGAGCCAATATGTTGGTGCATAGAGTTGTAGGTCCCTAAATATAGAAAGTTAAGATTCTCCTCAGAGCCAAGGGTGTCAAACTTAGAGGGGAATGATTCACACTTATGTTCAGGTAGGGTAACTTTAGACCAATTTACTAATGTAGATAATACCTTCTAATTTAAATAGCTTTGCTAAACCAAGGGGAGCTTCCCTAAGGTCCTATTGGATACAATTATAAGTAATAGAAATATACCTTGCCACAAACCATACCCAATGTACACTATATTCTTATGCAAACTATCACTCTGCATGCTAGTTTGATAACACAAGGTCCTACACCTTCTTTAAGTAGATGAAATGCCACAAAAAGTGCCTAAGGATGTGATTGTAATAGCCCATAATATGATTATACACATCTAGATGTGGCATTGAGTGAGATTGATTGCAACACAATGTAGAATGATATTAAATTGGTTTATTTTATTTGTTGGTGATGGAAGGTTGAACAAAGGAAAATAGGTGCCTATATTTGGTTAGGAAAATAGAGTGTGGAAGTTTCAAATATGAAAGGATGTAATGAATAGAATCTAATTTTAACACCTTAATGATGATGTCACTAAAGATTACACTTACAAACCATATACATAAGCTAATATCTATGTATATAAAAGAGAAGATGAATAAAATTGTAAAACATTCAAATAATCTAACTTTTTAATCCATGAATAAACCCCAGTTTTGTTGTGTTTTTTTTATATTATGTTGGTTTTTAGTGATTTTTATTTAGAAGGAATTCTAGATATATTTTTGGAAAGTTAAGGAAATCAATGTGAAAAATGGACAAAAGGGTATCTCTAGTTTCAATTTGGTGAAGTTTGGGAAAATTTGACTAAGTTTTGAAGAAATCAAAGGTTTGGCTGGAATAGGGAACCAAGAACTAAGTCTGAAAGTTCTTGTTTCTTTATAAATCTTTGACATATCTTCAAACATTTTGGAAGCTTAAAAAAATTCCCAATGTAGCAAGAACCCCATTTAAAGTGGAACAATTCCTAAGTTTCCATCACAATAGGAACCCCTAACAAGCCTCAAATAGTTCCTAGTGGAATAGGAACCATTAACAAGTGGAAGAATTCTTAGTGAGATAGGAATCGCCAAGAAAGTGGAACAATTCCTAGTGAGATAGGAACGGTCAACAAAGTGAAATAGTTCTCAGTGAGATAGGAACCCCCCTAAAAAGGAACCAATTCATAGTGAGATAGAAATCCTCGACAAAAGGAACCAACTCCTAGTGCGTGTCACATCTTTGACAAATTGGAATGACTTATTATTGAAGTGACTAGTTGCCTCCAAGATAACAAGAAATTTTTGGTAGAGTTCTTAATGGATGTTAAAGCTTCAATAAAGCCTTGAATACTATTTCAAGTGTTTTGAGGACCTTTTAAATGTCAACACATGGTAGATTAAGATTGACTAACTTGCGGTTGTTCAATTCTAGTGATTCAACATCTTTTCATGAATAGTAATATAAACCAAAATTGTTAAAGTTTGGAGGAGGAGGGGGGTTGGTTTGGATTTAGTAGAAGGTAGAGTTCCTTTAATCATGGTTAGGAGGGATCTTCTTGTTGGTTTGAGAGTTGGCCTGAGAATAGCTTTTGGAGAAAAATCATTGTAATAAGAAGAAGACTGTAATGTTGTGAATGATATATTGTATTCATAAATGCTACACACAAATAAAATACTTTGAATTTGTTTTGATTGTGGATATATTTTTTGGCATAGAATTATATGTTTATGATTTAAATCAATTTAAATAGAAATGTGTTATTTTGTGAGTTTGATGTTGTGTTCTCTATGTGACTGGGCAATTTGATAAGACTCCCTAGTCATGACTTCATCAAGTGTTATTAGAGACAATTTTCTTGCTGGGATGTGTTGAAATTGAGATTGTGGAGAAATTTGTTTTCTTGGAGAAGAGCTTAAAATCCAAAAGAAAAGCTAATTGAAGAAAGAGGAAGAAGTCATAGAAATAAAATAGAAGTAAGAAAAGGAAAAACTCGTTGGAAAAGATAAGAATTAAGATTGTATAATTTTTTTGCTAGGTGAAAGATGAAGTTGCAAGGAATTTGAAGAGATTGTACAAACTTGGAAGCTAGATGGTGTCTTGAGAAAACCCTAGAATAGTTGTTACAAAAGAGGAAGTTTTGTAATTGCAAAGGGCTTGAGCTCTAGAAAAAAATGTTGCAAGGGAAAAGAGGCATGTAATTGTAGAGGGCTTGAGTTGTAGAGAAGTTTTTTGTAGGTATGAGAAGAGGCTTGTGACTGTAGAGGGTTGAGGAGGCACGAGAAGATAAATAAAAGGTAAGATTATTTTTAAGAAGTTATGTTGAAAGTTGTGAAATATTTGTTGCATTTGAGGTCTTGTAACAACAAAGGGTTAATGCCCTAGAGGTTGGAGATTTTTGCAAGTGAAATCTTATGATTGTAAGGGGACATGTGAATCTTTGGAGAAATTGCAAAAGATTGTAGAAAAGTGAAGCAAGATGCCTTTGAAAATGAGGATGAGAAAGGTCACAAAAAGTGATAAGAATTTTATTTGTGGAACAATAAGAAAAAAGATTTACAAAAATGTTTATGAATAATTGAAGATAATCCAAACTAGATTGGATACATTAGAGAGTTAGCAGTATATAGAAGTTGAAGTAGATTCAAAAGAAAATATGAGAGAGATATATGAGGGCAACATGGAAAAAATAAAAAGTATGATGTTGAATGGCATAAAGAGAGGATAAATTGTTATCTAGAAGGAGAAATTTGGAGAAAATTTCATGAAATGGAGAAGCCTAGTGAAAGGGAAATCCTCTTAGAAGAGGATAGAGAATGGAGAAACAAAGAAAATATGATGAAAAGAAGAGATGAAGAAATAGGTCAAATTGAAACCCATAATTTATCTAATAGGAGATATATAGAAAAATAAATCCTTATGAAGGAAGATAATGAGGAGGATAATGGAGGAGAAAAAAAATGATGAAGCAGTGGAGCAATGGTGTATAGAGAAGGAGAAGAATAAAAAAGTAAAGTTTATAAATGTTGAACCTACAATATTTATGCAAAAAGAGGAAATAGTTGCACAATTTATATTTTTTGTAGTAATATATGTATAGTAGTTTGTTTGTAGGAAGTGGAATAAATGATGTAAATGAAGAAGCAAAACTGGTGGTGTTAGTGTGAATGGGGTTATTTCCTAACTAGTTCCTATTGAGGACCTATTCACATCATTATAAGTTTACTTAGGAGTTAAGTTTCCTAGGTGTCATTTCTAGAACCTAGTTATAATGGGGCCATGCCTCATTAATTAGCTTATAGTTATTTAGGCATTTAATATTTCACTTATGCATTAGGCATTTAATGTTTGCATCCAAGGTGGTTATCCTACCTCCTCTCACCTTGCCTATATAAACAAGGTGCTTGTATATTGTAATTCATTCTAGATCAATTCATCATAGATCATCACTTGATCAAATTGTCTTCTTGCCCATGTTGCAACACTTTCTTGTGTAGATGGTTTCTTTCATGGTTTGATCCTTTGAAGAGTGTGCAACTTCAATTGGGTTTTTGTTCATCAATTTTCCAACAGGTGGTATTTGAGGGCCCCTTATTTAATAGAAAAATTGACGAAGATGAGGTTGATCTCTTGTTTTTGATAGAGTAAGCAGCATTTACAGGGTGTTGTACCCTTACATAGAGAGCCACAAGGGCCAATAAAGTTCAGGACCAAAAAACATCAAAAGCCTAAGCCAAAAAACTAACACGTCGGACCCACAACAGAAAGACAAAAGACAGACTAATAGCAGACTAACTGGTATTTTCCCAGTTAATCTCTTGTTGAAAGAAGAGATGAGAAGAATAAATGGATTCCTGGAAGGTAAATGTATTGTAACTTTATCATGTTTCATGTATCTCATGTTGAGCAATCCTCACTTGTATTGAGGAAGTATTATTGTACATATTGTGATTGAAACACTGAATTGATGTATCTCATGTATGTAAGGAATTATGTAATCAGTGATATTGTACATGTTAATTGGAATGAAAGTAATCAGTTATTCTTTTATGTTTATAGAATGGATGTTTCTCATGGTTCATATGATCATTTGTGATGAGTAAATGTTATGCTTAAAGATGATTAGCGTTTGGTTGTTAATAAGATATTTGGTTTTGTAAATTTGGATAATGAAATTTAAGTAATGCAGTCGTGCACCCTAGAGGACGTAGGATAATAATTAAGGTTGTTTAGGTTTTGTCCTCTAGGGTTCTCGGCGGGGGCATTACACATGGTATCAGAGCTAGGTTAGGGTCTAGTGGGATCCGAATGACAAGTCTTTGGCTACCTCGGAGGATGCTTCCAAGATGAGAGAGCTTTATCCATATATGTTTACAGGCTTCCAAGAGTAAGCTTGGGCCTAGGGGGGAGGATGTGATGCCCCCTCAGTTTGCATATGTTTGGACAGCTTCTTGGACTTCATCTAGACTATATGGTGTTGTTTGTTTGACCCTATGATACTGTTTGATGGACATTATGACTTTATTGGATATTTTTCAGACATGATGATATTTTGATGAGTAAATATTGTGCACATGTACATGTATGTATGTTTGGATAAATAGGTATTAAGTTTAGTTGCTACATCAAGCTGAAAACTTAGATGGAAATAGGAAATAATCCTATTCTAAACCAGGTTGATTTATTGGTAATTAGCTTAGCGAGAATTAGTATATAAATATAAATTAATGTAGAATGAAGGAATTATGTCTAGAGGATTAATTGAATACCATTATAATGAGCTTCTTGTAACCATTTCCGAATCTAGTTTGTTATTTGTGCTTGTTATATTGAGATGATTTATGTGTATGGGTATGTTGTGGAAGTGAACTGTGGAGTATGTTCATTCTATATTATCTTGTGAATGGGATCTTGAGTCTTCCAGATGTTATGGTGTAATGTTCTTGTGATGAATTTATTGGTTTAACTTGATATGGGAAAATTTTATCATGATTATGTGTATGATGGCCGTTCACCTTGCATGCTATATATATCTTGTGATTGCTTTTATAGATTTTGAGAGCAAGATGGTGTAATTCTTTTGTGTTTGAGTTGTGCAAGTGGCATTGTTTTTGGTTTCAGTGGTTTTCGGTGGTTAGTAGGGAAGTGGCTTTCCATGGGGGTCGGCGCACGAAGGGGCACTTGGATAACCCATGTGGAAGTTTTGTAATCAAGTGAAAACATAAAAATCAACTAGGGGGAAAGGGTAGTGAAACACATTAACAAGATAAGTTTATACCCCGCTTAGGATCAAGCGCTCGTATAGGCTTGAGGTGGGACGAGAAGGCCTAGAATGGCATAATTGACTACTTCGACTTCACGAGAGGTAGGTAGATTCCATATAGTTGGCATGAGGGGCCGAAGATCGATAGAGGCTACCAGGATAACCTAGGATGGGGGGTGGGGCCTAGGAAGATCTACCTGGATAACCTATGTTCGACTATGTGATGACACTTCCCCTACGACAACCATGAGTTCCCTTGCTTGTTGTCTTACCTTGAGTTTTTATGTGCCTTTGGAAGTATAGTCATTGTTGTTTTTCTTGTGGTTGTGAGTTATGTCAGTCTTGTCATATCTTGTCTTTGTCTATCAGTTATGGTGGGGCCCCTTGTTACCTCCTAGCATGAGGCGTGAACCTTTGGGTTCACGTGGTTGGGTGGAACGTGTTACGTTCTCCATTGGGTTCCCTTCATGTACATGATGTGGCGACTTCGTCTGATCCGTTGGCTTCTGCACTGCATCAACTCTTGGGAGTTTGATCTTGTACTTGTAAATGTATTGTAACTTTATCATGTTTCATGTATCTCATGTTGAGCACTCCTCACTTGTATCGAGGAAGTATTATTGTACATATTGTGATTGAAACACTGAATTGATGTATCTCATGTATGTAAGGAATTATGCAATCAGTGATATTGTACTTGTTAATTGGAATGAAAGTAATCAGTTATTCTTTTATGTTTATAGAATGGATGTTTCTCATGGTTCATATGATCATTTGTGATGAGTAAATGTTATGCTTAAAGATGATTAGCATTTGGTTGTTAATAAGATACTTGGTTTTGTAAATTTGGATAATGGAATTTAAGTAATGCAGTCGTGCACCCTAGAGGACATAGGATAATAATTAAGGTTATGTTCAATTTCATTTGCATAACATTGCACTTTAAAAAAAAAATTGTTTGTTTTAGGTTGTTTAGGTTTTGTCCTCTAGGGTTCTCAGCAGGGGCGTTACGGCTTTGGAGGGCATGAAGGTGCAGCAACAACATCTCTTGGGAAAGATATGAAGGTTTTGATAACAAAGGATGAGAGTGATGAGAGAAAAATTGCAACAGTAGAAGAGAAAAGAATAGTAGAGGTAATATTTATTTTTTCTAAATTTTGTAATGAAGTTGATATTGATGCACATTTTAATGAAGTGGCAAGAGTGGAAGAAGACATATAGGAAGGAGTTGTTATACTTGAAGGCAACAATAAATACGTGGATATGGATGTACACATGGTGCATCAAAACAAAGTTGTAATTATGTAGCAAGTAGGAAAGCAATGTGGAAAGGAATACCTAGGGGAAATTGTGGAGAGCAAGATGATGGACAAGAAAAGAGTCACTTTTTATTTAAATCTATATAATTTTATTTATTTTAATTTGTATGTGTGTTGTTGGAAGATTGTTCATAGCCATAGTTCAATTGAGTGTATAGAAAATGAGATGTGAGAAAGGAATGAAGTGTATAAATGATGAGAAGGAAGGAGGTGTGATTGTAGTTGTTGAACCTAAAGCGTTTACAAACATAGAAGAGTGTGAAGAGGAATACGTATTTGAGGGGAGGAAGACGAAAATTTCTAATTTTCATGATATTTGTAATATTGATGTGTATGCAAATGTAGTGAAGAGAGGAGTAGGTGAGAGAATAGTTTTAGAATGGTGTGATTTATTTGTTGGTTGGTATGAAGTGTAAATGGTGAGTGCAAATGAAGAAGAATGTTAAAGAAGAGAGATGGAAAATTTATATTTCCATAAAGTGAAGAATGGTAATGTGAATGCAGGAGAAGTGAATATGGAGGAGTTGAATATGAGATTGCTTGATGAAAACATTTTTTGTTGTAATGAATTTTATGTAGGTAGAAAGAAGGATGTAGTAGAAAAAGGATGTTGAATGATGTTAAGAGGTGACACTTGGTGGAGGTGGACAGATAGCAGTGGGCTTAGCCCCACAAAAGGAGAAAAAGAGGAGGAAAATATATGTTGGAGGAATACGATTAGTAGTGGGTTGAAACCCACAAGAGGAAAAAGAAAAGGGAAAATATTTTGGAGGAGGCCGAGCTATGGTAGAAAGAGATCCACAAATGATGCAAAGATAGGAGAACAAGTTTGGTAGAGGAAGAGAGGATTTGTCCTAACCAAATGCTAGAAAAGGAGAAAGAAGAAATTATCTTATTCATCGTTTGAAGCATTCAAATATGTTGCAAAATATTCACATTTTGAAAGGGTGATCCAATCACTCAACTCCATTTTGTGGGCCTATGCTCAAACATTTTACTTAGTGTGTTTGATGCAAGAGCATCCAAGACCATAAGTAATCTTGTATCACCCAAAAATATTTCAAGTTTTGTTTCCATCTTCAAATTAGTTTTGTTTTTCAATGTATTGGTTTTGGTGGTTTTGCTTCAAGAGGAATTCTAGAGGTATTTTGGGAAAGTTAAGGGCATCATTGTGGAGAATGACCAAAAGGGTCTCTAGTTTCAATTTAGTGAAGTTTGGGAAAAATTGACTAAGTTTTGAAGAAATTGAAGGTTTGGTTGAAACTAGGAACTAGGAACTAGGTCGAAGGTTTGATTGGAACTAGGAACTAGGAACTAAGTCTGAATGTTCTTTTTTCTTTGAAAAGCTTTGACACATCTTCAAACATTTTGGAATCTTCAAATAGCTTCCAATGGAGCATGAACCTTTGATAAAATGGAACGACTCCTAAGTTCCCATCAAAATGGGAACCCTTGACAAGATTCAAATAGTTCCTAATGGAATAGGAACTGCCGACAAGTGGAACAATTCCTAGTGAGATAGGAACTGTTAACAAAGTGGAACAATTCCTAGTGAGATAGGAACCCTTGACAAAAGGAACCAGTTCCTAGTGCCTTTCACATCTTTGATAGATTAGAATGACTTATTACTGAAGCGATTGGTTGCCTCCAAGGTAATAGGGAATTATCGACAGAGTTCCTAATGGATGTTAAAGCTCCCACAAAGCCTTGAATACTCTTTTGAGTGTTTTGAGGACCCTTTGAATGTAAACACGTGGTGGATTGAGATTGACCGACTTGTGACTGTTTAGTTCCAATAATTCAACTTCTTTTAGTGAATAGTATATAAACCAAATTTTTTATGTTTTGGAGGGGTTTGGTTCATATTTGGTAGAAGGTAGAGTTCCTCCAATCATGGTTAGGAGGGATCTTCTTGTTGGTTTGAGAGTTGGCCTAGAATAGTTTCTAGAGAAGAAGCATTGTAGTTAGAAGAAGATTGTAATGTTGTGAATGGTAAGTTGTATTCGTGAATGCTACACAAATAAAATACTTTGAATTGGTTGTGATTGCGGATATTTTTGTGGCATATAAATATACATCTATGATTTAAATCAATTTAAATGAAAATGTGTTGTTTTGTGAGTTCGATGTTGTGTTCGTTACATGATTGGGCAGTTTGATAAGAACCCCCTAGTCATTACTGCATCATTCTCCTTGCACATGGAGAGGTTCTTTTACATTCTAGTCGTGTTTTGTTTATTTTTGGTTTCTAGTTGGGTTTGGATATATTATAATAAGTATATCTTTCCTTGGTTAAAGCTAAGATTTATACTAATTCTTATGCAAACTCTTAGGTATCCCTATTTTTTACTCTTTTTACTCCAATATAAAAATTGATAGCAAATACAATCCAAGCTTCATATTACAAGGTTTAGTTTTGCTACATGGTACAACTTTGCAAATAAACCTAGTCCCATCCTCTTGCATGTTTCACCAAAAAAGACATTTAACAACAAATTTGTTATTTTCTTTCCCACTCCAAAGTCTTCCCCCTCTTTCCTAGTGTCCTCTCTTTTGACATTAATTCTCTTACATCTTTATTCAATAAGCATATTAGTATTAATTTGCTAGTTATCTTTCCACTCAAATGTGTGCCACTATTGTTTTAGTTTGTGTTTTTATTTTAACTTGAATTCTCTCTTATCTTTGGTCAATAAGCATATCACTATAAATTTGCTATTCATTTTCTTACTCTAAATTGCCACAACACTCTTTTCAATGTGTTCTCCTCTTTTGATCATTTTTTTTGTATATACATGTTGATTGTCTAATTATTTAATAAACCACCTTTAAGATTCCTAACGTAGATCCTTATCTCCTTGCACTTGATATATATTCCAAAATTTACATCTTTAGCATTCTTCTCTTTATACCTCATCTTGAATGGTTCAAGCTTCATTATTAATGTCCATTGCTTATAACTTTGTTTCCACTAGAGGACTAGAGATCATATCGGCAATCTTGTTCTCAATGCCTCTCTTGTACTTTGAGACTATTTCAAAGTAATTTTCTTGCTGCATATTACTTGTTTTTACTACATTGGAGTGGTTTAGATGGGCGCGGATAATATTGTTCTTTCTCAAAAACTAGTGCTTCCATTTCTTGACCACTTGGACACATGCATGCAACTCTTTTTAAGAGATTGGTTGTAACTAACATAGACAATTGGGGTTTGAAATAATTGTTCCATTGTTCATAATGGTGCCTAGCATTTTCTACACAAGTTTTCATCAAACAAGGATTGTGATGAAAGAGTTTACAAGTACATTTTTACTAAGAATTCATATTCGAGTCAACAAGATTGTTTGGGAATTTTCTAAATATGTTGCCATTGTTCCAAGCTTATTCTGAAGGCCTATCAAGAAACTGGCTTGTTACATCAAAGTCATTGAAAGGACATGCAAACATTTCAAACTGACTATTTTTTACCATTGGTATTATTAGAGGATAGTTAATCTTAAATGACCTTCTAAAGGATTATCTTGAGATGTTATAGATTTAGATGATATTTATTTAAAGGTTTGCTTGTTTCATATGATTTATTTTACACAATTTTGTATTTAACTTTGTGTGTAAAAAATTCTATTTCCAGCCTAGAATTCCAATAATTCATTTTTTTTTGTCTATATTTAATAAAAATAAGAGGTTTTCATAAAACTTATAAAATTTATTCTTATTTATACTTATAAAAGAACTTCCCCTTTTAATTTGAAAATATGTTCCAACAAATTATAACATAAACAAAATACACCTCTTACAATAAAATATTCTTCTACTAAAAATAATGATTAATTAATCATGTTCAATATCCCAAAATAAAGCATTAAAATGGTTATAAAATGCATTCTATCATCAAACGCTCGGAAGGGAACAAGATTAAGCACCGTGAGAGCCTACAGTCAGTCTATACATCTCCAATTTCCTTGTACAAATTATTTTTGAAGGCTTAACAATTTAACTGAAATGAATAGGCCTTCACTTATTGAAGTGACACTTCAACAGCTACGCGCATGACAAATAATTATCATTTTCGCTTGTGATTGGACACATTTTCCTTCTTTTTTTACCTGTTCTGAAGCACATTCATACACATGGAACAGAAAATTATTGTCCAATTTCCCTGTGCGTCCAGTCACAGCGAAAATGATAATTACTGAAACAAAATGCTTAAATAGAATATATTTCGTAATAAACAAGCTTGATATCTATAACTGCCCCCTGTAGAATCTTCATACATAGGCTCAACAAATAGAAAATCTCTTTAATAACAAAGATTGCAAAAATAGAATAAAAAATATAAGCACCATTGTTCAATTACAATTAAGTAGAGGAGATTCAACTTAATCACTAGCAAATAATTGGGCTCAAAACCAAAATTGAAAATATGGGCCACAAAAGCTGCAAATCAAACCAATATTTTCACTTGAGAATGAAAGGAGCACAGCCTTTCTTTGTAAGAGACATAAATATAGAAGCAACTTTGTTAAGGCTTGAAATGATTGCCATGCAACCTACAAGAGGCAAATTTACCTGGGTTGATCCATAACTGTCATTAACATGATTGAATACTTTGAATGCTATGATATACTGTTAGTGCGTTCCACATAACAAACTCATCTGGTTGCATGTTATCCAAATTAAATCTTCTTTAAAGATTGTCAGAGTCAGTGATGACGAGATAAAACAATACACATCCATCTGTATATATTAGGCTTATAATACAATCTCAAAGGCTTCACACATGCTACACTGCATGTACAGAGCATTTATATCAAACTGGCTTTGTATACAAAATTTTGTTTGGCCTTTACATCCTTTGCTATAATGTTCTTCCAAAACCTCTGAAAGACGTTTCCGTAAAATTTCTATATCCACTTCCACCTGGTACAGAGATCATAAAAGAGAAATTGTTTACTTTGGTCATTCAAAAACAAATAACAATTCGCAAAGAGTTTATCAAAAATGAGGTGCAAAATGTGAATATAGGCAAGAAAATTTCTAAGAATGATTATTAAATATTTAAACAATGGAAATTATTCAGCTTCTCACCCATCCGCATGAAGAAACAAAGCCCTGTAGATTAACTGATAAAATTAGCTGAATATAAAGAGGATTTTTTCCAGTGATAATCGTGGACAAGAATTGATGTTTTGGGAATGGCTAATCTTGGTCTGTAATGTCCCCTTCTTAAGCTATGCTAGTGATTGTCAGGATTAGTCTATTCCTCGGGTTCCCCTAGGCTAATAGGGTTGGTTAGGGAACTCATCAGCTTTTGGTGACGTGTTTGGGATTATAGGAGTATCTTTCTACACTCTCCAGAGCATTTTCAGACATTTGGTTAAATACTAACTATTTTTAGTAAGATCTCTTCAGCGCCGACTTAGTATTTTCATGTTGGAACATATACAATGCTTTTTGTGAGCTCATTTCAAGCGATGCTTGGAAAATATTTCGAGGAGAATACACAGGTTGAACCAAGTGCTTTGCAAGAACAGAAACCTTTATAGGGATCAAGGATAACTTTAAGAAACCCCCCCAAGAAAATGTACAAAAATTTGGTGAATCTTATATTATTTCTGAAAAAAATATTAATTTTATTGGCAAATTTTTTCCTTTTTAAAAAAATAAGATAAATTCAATTGACGAATCTTTTGTAATCACTAGAAGTTTGTAGAAAATCTTGGGGAATTAAATCTGTTTACAAACCAATCAAATATTTTCATTGGTGAATTAAACTGGTTTTCAAACCAATCAAATATTTTCATTGGCGAATTAAACCTATTTTTAATCCAATAAAATATTTTCATGGTGAATTAAACCTTTGTTAAAACCAGTAAAAAATTTGCGTTGGCAAATTAAACCTGTGTTGAAACCAATAAAATATTTCTGTTGGTGAATTAAACTTGTACTCAAACCAATAAAATATTTTTATTGGAAAATTAAACTTGTTTTCAAACCAGTAACATATTTTTGTTAGCGAATTAAACTTGAATGCGAATAAAAATCACAGTGTGGGTGGTGAAAATATCAAATGCTAAATGATAACAAATAAGTTAGCGAATTCATAAATTTTGATAAGAAGTAAGCAAAATTTATTGAGTCGATATTGATAATGATTAAGGTACATCAAGCCATTTAATTCTCATATCTTTTTAATGCTTTGAAGTACTTTGTTTGAAGCCAGATGCCAGTCCAAATAACATTTGCAATGGCTTTCCCATGTGTTGACGAAGTGTGAATGCAACAATTGGCTCACCCTTCAGCTTCGGTTTTTCTACCCTCAATTACATACCTTTTCCGACATGAATTTAATTATTCTTCTAACAAAATTAAATTTCTCCTTTAGAATTTGCAATCATTTCGTTCCACTTTTTGGAAAAGAACCATAATTCATATGAGGCTTCTGCACAATTTTAAATTTAAAAACATGTAGAGGTACGATAGCAAGATTGAGATGAGCCCTCACTGTCTCGACTCAAAACCCTCTTTCTTAAGTCTTTAAAGTGTTTTTAGAGTTTTTTAGAGAAATCTTAATAGACAGAAGAGAAGGGGCGCAGCATATTTTTGCTCATAAAAGACAAATTTAAACTTATTCCTTCAAAATGAAAGTACAGAATGTATTATTTAACACCAACAGATAGTTTAAGAATGATAAACATACCAAAAGGGCTCCAGATTATTTAAATAAGAAACTGGCCAGATCTACAGCTGGAAAAGGTGAAAACAAGCCTGAATGCACGCCATGACTCCAGGAAAGGTTTCTCCTGATCAGAAACTGGTCACAAAGCTTTGAAAAGACAAGCCGCCAATGATAGATGTCAAAGCCCTCTCAAACAGAAGGCGTTTTCATTAATTACTTCACACGCCTTTTTAAGGCACAAACCCCAATGCTGGCCGTACGGCTATGGAAAACAATGCAAGAAGACTCTGTGGAAACCTCTGCCTCTGATGAAGGAAGCGCCACCAAGAAACCCTCAATTATTATACTGAAGAACAAACAACTGCATAAATAAATCCTCTGTCTGCAACTGTAGAACTTCTGTGTGAAGCCCTCAACTGTACTGATTCAGCTGATCTTTCACAGCCTCAAGAGTACTCAACACTGAAGAGTTTTCCGTTCTCCAATGGACAAAATGATCAAACCCTGGTCACAGGATATTGCTCAGAAGGAAAAATGCACAAGGCAAATCGAAATAGTCAAGAAGTGAGTTTCTATTGCCAGGAAATGCCTTTATACCAAATGGCACGCATTTCAAGAAAAGTACGGCCTTTCTCATCATTAAAATATTTTAATATTTTAATATAATCCTTTTCAATAGTTTGAGCGCACTTTTCAATATTTTAAGTTATTAAAATATTAAAGTCTCCCTTTTGACATTTAAGTGATATAAAATATAATTAAAGTCAATGTGACTTTAATTAAAAAGGCGTTTAAGTTAATAAATTAACTTAATCACTTAAAATCCCGTAATATGCTCAAAACTCAGGATAATCTCGTGCCGTCAGAAGCTGTGAACTCCTGGAATGCAAACGCTCGCTGTGATCCAAGCACTGTCCACTGAAAACACGAACAATCAAACTCTCCAAAAAAGCAACACTGACCCTCTATCCAAACTGGCTAGCCCACAAGGGTCCAATAAAGGGCTAACACACTGTTCCCGAGAACTGTCTAGCGAGGGGACATCACAGTCCGCCCTCCCCGAATTTGCTTGTCCACAAGCAAACTCAAAGCTGGATGTTGAAGAACACTGTCACTCTCCCACGTCGCATCCTCTGCCGGTAGATCCCTCCACTTAACCAAGTATTCCCTGATGACCCGCCTCCGAAGATGACGCTCTCTGGAGTCCAGAATGGCCTCAGGTATCAAAACTAATTTGCCCTCATCATCCAGGGGTGGCAAATCAATAGAAGGAATCACGTGTTGTCCCAACGCCTTTTTGAGGCGCGACACATGGAACACGTTGTGAACTCTACTGTCCACCGGAAGATCCAGCTCATAAGCCACTTGACCCACACGTCTGACAACTCTGAAAGGTCCATAGTATCGCGGCTTAAGTTTCTCGGAGCCCTTCTTGCGAAGGGTAGACTGCCTATACGGCTGAAGCATCAGGTACACCAAATCATCGATCTCGAAAGACCGCTCTACCCGTCTCTGATCAGCATATTGTTTTTGCTGATTTTGGGCTTTCTGTATATTTTCCCTAAGTGCTCTCATAATATCCTGGTTCTCCTGTAACAAATCACCAGCACTGGGAACTCTACTGTCACTCAGCAATAAATCAAGAAAGCTCGGAGCGTCATATCCATATAACGCTCGATATGGTGTCATCTGGATGCTCATGTGATGGGTGGTGTTGTAACAGTACTCACATAAGTATAACCACCTCACCCATGCCTTCTGCTGCCCTGAACTATAGTTACGCAAGTACCCTTCCACCCATTTGTTGACGATCTCCGTCTGCCCATCTGTCTGGGGGTGGTAGCTGGTACTAGGGGTGAGCTCTGTCCCACAAAGCTTGAATAACTCCTGCCAGAAGTTACTCATAAATCTGCTGTCCCTGTCGCTAACTATACTATGAGGTAAACCGTGCAGCCTGAATACCTCTCGGAAGAACAAATCAGCAATCTGAGTAGCCGTGTGTGTAGTAGTGATTGCGAAAAAGTGTGCATATTTCATCAATCGATCTACCACCACGAAAATACTATCCTTCCCTTGAGCTTTTGGCAAGCCCGTGATGAAATCCATGGATAAACAATCCCACTTCCTCTCAGGGATAGGAAGCGGCTGTAGAAGACCTGCAGGGTATGTGTGCTCTTGCTTGTTCTGCTGACAAACAAGACATTCCCTGACATACTGGAGAACATAGGACTTGAGACCCTTCCAAGAGAATCTCTCCCGTACCTGCCTATAGGTCTTATAGTACCCGGGATGTCCTGCCATGGGTGAATCATGCAATGACCTCAAAACCCTGTCCCTCATCGCAGAACCTGGGACCAATAAAATCCTCCCTTTGTAGATGATAAGGTCATCTACAAGTGAATACCTGTCATCCAACACTGATCCATCTACTATGCTAGAGGCCCATGGGTCCTTAGCATACTCTGCTACAATCAGGTGTCTCCAGTCCTCTGAAACCAATGTAATAGAACCCAAGTGAGGACGGCGAGATAAAGCATCAGCAACCACATTCTGAGTGCCCTTGACATAAGAGATGTCAAAATCGTAAGACTGAAGCTTGCTGACCCATTTTTGTTGTCTCTCATTAAGATCTCGCTACCCAAGAAAATGCTTCAGACTATTATGATCGGTTTTCACAGTGAACTTACTACCAATCAAGTACTGCCTGAATTTGGCCATCGCATGCATGATAGCCAACATTTCCTTATCATAGATACTAAAACTCCGTTCAGGCCCTCTTAGCTTCCTGCTCTCAAAAGCTATAGGGTGACGATCCTGCATAATAACTGCACCAATACCCTCACCACTGGCATCGCAATGTAACTCAAAGGGTTTAGTGAAGTCCGGTAAAGCCAAAACAGGACACGAAGTCATGAGAAGTTTGAACTTCTCAAAGCACGCTTGTGCTAGTGGTGTCCACTCAAAAGCACCTTTCTTAGTCAAATCGGTTAGTGGCGCAGCATGCCGCGAGAACCCACTAACAAACCAACGATAGAAAGCACACAATCCTACAAATCCCCTGAGCTGTGTCAAAGTCTCAGGTGTAGGCCAATCAATGATGGCTCGAACCTTCTCTGGGTCCATGCTGACTCCTGCACCGCTGATGATGTGTCCCAGATATAAAAGCTCTGCCATGCCCAATGCACACTTGGACTCCTTGGCATACAAGGACTCCCTGTCAAGTATTCTCAGAACCTCATCCAAGTGAACCATATGTTCCTCCCATGATTTACTATATACCAGGATGTCGTCGAAGAACACTAAAACAAATTTCCTCAAGTGAGGATGGAAAACCCTGTTCATTGTCGACTGAAACCTGGCTGGAGCATTGGTTAACCCAAATGGCATAACCAAAAAATCAAAGTGTCCACAGTGACATCTGAACGCCGTTTTCTCTATGTCCTCTTCTCGGACTCTGATCTGGTGATAACCTGTTCTCAAATCAATCTTTGAGAAGTAGCAAGCTCCATGAAGCTCGTCTATCAACTCATCTATCCGAGGAATAGGATACCTGTTCTTAATGGTTTTCCTGTTGAGCATTCTGTAATCGATACACATTCTAAGTGTACCATCCTTTTTCTTCACCAAAACAACTGATGAAGCAAAGGGTGACTTACTCGACCTGATGTGCCCCATAGCTAACAGCTCCTGAATAGTCTTCTCAATCTCATCTTTCAGACGCTTGGGGTGCCGGTAAGGAGTAATCATAATTGGTTTTGTGCCCTCCTCCAGCTCTATAATATGCTCAATACCTCTATCAGGAGGCCTGCCTGGTGGAATAGCACTGAATACCTTCGCATGTTTGATTCGAAGTTCCTGCACATCTGGATGGTATGGAGAAGCTTGCTGATCCAACTGTGAAGGCATTAGCTTGCATTCAGTAGCCCACTCTACCATATCATTACGAATCAAACGCTCCATTCTCCGAAGTGAAATCTCCCTAAGGTTGCTGTCCCTGATGGCTTTTAGAATATGATTTGTGCCATCAATGGTGAACTTCATCTCCATGTCACGCAAATTAAGCGTGAACTCTCCTATGGCATGAAGCCACTTCATGCCAAGAACTACATCAGTTCCACCCATGTTTACCACATAAAAATCTGCCTTGAACTCGAAATTATTAAGTTTCAAAGGCAAGTCAGGTATCATCCTCTCACAATCGAGAGTGTTCCCATCTGCAACCCTCACACGTATACCTTCAAACTGCTGAGTTTGAATACCCCGTTTCTCTACCAACCGTGAATCGATGAAGTTATGGGTTGCACCTGTATCAAGGAGAGATATGACCCTTTGACCAGCTAGGATCCCACGGAGTCTGAAAGAACCCTCTTTTTGCATGCTGGACATATGAGCCTCCTTAAGTTCTGTTTCCTCTGCAATTTCTGCTTCATTTTCTGATTCTTCTCCATCTGTATCATAGATTGGAGCTCGCTGATCAGAAAAATCAGTCAATGGTTCTTCCTCATAAAACCACTCCATATGCTTGTTTTGCCCTTTTGGTTTGAGGGGGCAATCATGATTAAAATCATACGGACCTTTGCAGTAAAAACAGAGTTTTCTCCTTCTCAAATCATTCATGGTTTCTCGATCTAAAGGGGCTGCAAATTTCTTTTTCTGATCTGTATTATCAGCCTTCTTTGGATCTGATTTATTTTCCGTGTATGATGTTGTAGGCTTCGAGCTCGAGCTAAAAGGCTTACGAGGTGTAGATAGCTCCATGCTGCGAGCTTTCCTCATTGCCTCCTGTAAGGTAGGTGGATCAAATGCTTTTATCCAACCTTTCATGGGCTCGAAAAGACCTTCAATAAATAATATGACCAGCCTTCTCTCTGAGATCCCTGTCACCATAACAGATAGTCTTTGGAATTCACCAATGTACGATTCCAAGCTACCTAACTGTTTCAGCTGTGCTAAATCTCTGAAGAAAAGCTCAGGATCCCTTCTGTCAAATCTCTCTACCAATCTATCAGTAAACTCCTGGTAAGAGGTAATCCTGTCATGATGAAGGGTAGTCATACCATGAATCCACCAGTCATGTGCTACGCCATCTAGATGAAGTGCTGCAAAGCGAATGGCATCCACCTCAGGCATGGGGCGTAGTGTCAGGAAAGTATCCAGTTTACTAACCCAGGCACGTGCTGTAACTCTACCACTGCCATCATAGTGAACTAAAGTTAGTTTGCTGGTTGCTTGTTTAAGATCACTCTGTTTGTGTCTAGGACGCCTGTCATTCCTGTTCCTGGTGTGCTCCCTCTTCTGGCTCATGAACCTGTCAAAGTTAAGGTGCTCCTTAACCCTTGGTGGCAAATTATCCCACTCATCATGCATAGCCATAATATTATCTGCAAAATTTATTTCACCACCTTGTTCAGCTTCGTCCACTTCCTCAGCATCATCTCTGGTGAACGTGGGATATGTAGCTCTCTCATAGGTGCGTACTGGATCTATAATCCTCTGTGGCTGTCTATGGATACTGCCATCTCTATCTGAATCCAAACTACGAGCTCTGTTCATTGACAAATTTTGAACATTCGTGCTGAGTTGTTGAAGAATAGTTGCAACCTGCTCTTGTCCTGCCACCATGCCTCTAAGCACGTCTTTGGATTCTTTGTCCTCATCCTCCCAATTATTTATGTGAGAACTTTCTCCAGCCCTGTTCGCCATATTGTCCCAATCTAATTCCTCCTCCTGATCTGCAAACGGAAATGGTGGAAAAGGATTCTGGTCGCCTCTTTGATTTCTAGGGCCACCTCTGAAATAGGACTTGCCAAAACCCTCTCTGTTTGACTTCATAAAT